>JAQSVV010000288.1:0-171747 GCA_036375495.1 Agrotis segetum | reverse complement strand
GGATAAATAGGTGGAAGATGTGAATACTGAATATAGAAATTTATTACCTTATACATTATTAATTTAATAATAACAAAATTGATACGCGGAATTTAAGGATGTTTTGCACTGTCCCTCGCTACTGAGCGTTGCAGGACTTGCAGGTCTGGTACGTATGTATTCCAATCAGGGTAAATCTCACGCGCATTCCTTTTGCACTTCAAAGTAGGCCTGTCAATACTATGAATGGATATCACGATTTTGACAGATGGTATCAATGACTCGTTAACATATGGTTCTCGTAATTAATGATGCGTGGTGGTATATTTTTTATAACTTGTATATTCAGAGCGGATCGTGCGGCGCGGCCTTGCGCTGCCGATGTTCCGATGATAGATACGCCGTCATTCGCCAATGAGCACTCGTCCGCCTCATTTCTAATTAATTCCATCAACGAGACCATCGCCCGCCACTGCACTGCACTTCATAATTTGAATGTAAGCTGTGTAGCGTATAGAGCTGCACTTCCTTCTAAATCTGTCCGCGTCCGACGCGCACTAATACTTCATATATTAAAAATAATGCCTTCAATATTTCATGCCGCGCGACGACGCCTGAAATTATGATGTACTAAAATATTTAGAACGTATTTAAAAATCTAAAAGTATACATATAGGAAACTCGTGTTGTCGCCGGTGTCCGAGTGTCTCGTTCGAGTGTTTGTTCAGTTAAAAGAACAAACAATTTTATGGGCGCTTAACTTAATGTGACGGAGAAAACGTAAAGAGGTGTCTGCTTATATTGCGATATTTGTTTACATGTTATTATCTCTTAGTGTGAGTTAACGAGTGATTAACTGGCAGCGCAAGCAGTCAGACAGGAAGCAATTACATCGGGAAACAGCAGCCATCCTTAATGTTGTTGTTGTTGTCGGGGTCACATTTTTTTCTGAATACGAGTATAACGCATGTCTGATTCTTTATAATGTTGAGGATTATAATGTTGGATAGAGAGAAATGCAAAACACGGTGTTGTCTCTGGCGGCGTCGCGTTCAAGTCTGTAGGCGTAAAATGCAAATCGCGAACGTTTCACCGCAGGCGCAGGACAATGCGTCGGAGTGTTGCGCGTCTTGTAAACAGCGCGGACGTGGTTTGTTGTTCTACTTTTTTGGGTAAACGGTCGTCCGTAAACGGCGCTGCATAGGCCGCCGCAGAAATACCGCGGTCAGTACAATGGCTCGTTCGCCGGCGCCGTACATGGCAGGCGCGGGCGTGAACGCACCGATGCTCCTTGTTCAATGTTTCCCAAACGTGTACTCTACACCCATTTTAGTTATTCTCTAGAATCACGCAGGTTTGGTTTTATGAAAACATTGCCAGCGAATCAGCGATTGCCAGTAGGTTTAAGTTTGGAACAAATATTTGTTATGCATTCGGATGTAGAGCAGTTCACGTCACTAGCATTAATTTTCGCAATTCGAGCAAGTAATGTATGTAGCGGCGCGCGGTCGAAACATTCACATCGAGATGCATCCAGAGCGCCGTCGCCGAGGCGAAATTATATTTTATGGAAATGGATGTTGAATCGAAGCCAACACTCGTTGCATTCTTACACCGCGACAGTTATGCGGGCGTGTGTGCGGCGGCGGCCGAGCGCGCGAGCACCACGCCGCGTGCCTATCGAAAACAATAAGACCGCGCCTTGTGCCATAAACATTCTTTGCCACAATCATTACGAATATAACCTATAAATTTGCACAAAGCCGACTGCAAACAACTCGCTCGGCGTCGCGGGAATTTGCAATGAGAGCCGCGCGCCCGACAGCACTGTCAAGTATCGGCGGAGCAGTGCCGCTCGCGAGCCTCGCAGCCGCCGCGCCTCGCGTTTTCCTCCACTAAGTACTCCCGCAAAATGATCCCAAACGCATTATGAATTCGTCACCGAGCTTGCGCCTTTGATACACTTTTTAAAGCCTTGAGTTTTGCTTACTAGTCTGGCATATAATGAGAGTAGGTGATACAGATTATAGACGCACAATAATCCAAAAAAATTTAGCCGAGAAGTTCTGTTTTTTTTACTATGTCATGAAAATTGCTTATTTCATAACTCTCTCTGCGAAAAATTCCTCAGCCTCAAATTCTTATTCGATTTCAGTGAAGTTAGAGCGCGATATGTAAAAAGATGATTTGGAGTGACACTGAAATCGAAAATGTTTTGGATTTTTATACTACCTATTCCAACTAATACATTTAAACAAATACAAAAAGAACTTGAGGCTGAGGAATTTTTCATGTTGTAGTCATCTCGAAAAAAAAAGTTGGATTATTGTGCATCTGTAATCTGTATCACCTTCTATCATCAATTATGCCGAATTTCAGTGCTCGAGGAATTTTTCGGAACACATATGCCTCGTTGACTGGACTATACATTCAATTGCTACAAAGCAAGCAACTCGTTTACTTCACCTTAGACTGCTTCGATTTCACTACCGTTTCAAACACCCTCACGCTCTTGTATCATTACGTAAAAGGTTCCTTCCATTCCTTTGTAATAATTGGCTTCAGGTTTCCAATCTGAAGCCAATTATTACATACTAATCTTTAAGAATTATGACAAGATTGGAAATTAATAAATAATTAATGCAATTTAATTAGCGGTGTTGTTTTTATTCGTATTAGATATCTCGGTACAACTCTTGATAAGAGAATCGCGCATGTAGAAGTTGTAACAATGGCACGCGTGACGTGATATATCAATGTTATCTACGAGCTTGTGTGACAAACATTTAGGTTAATGGTTAATTAGGTCGAGTACTTAGTGTGAGATTGAGAAGTATAGTATTGATTCTAGTAGATTAATGTACCGATATGAATCAGCGCGATGTCGTCGAGGAAAATATTGTAGCATAAAGTTTCTGGCATAGTTACAAGTAGTGACAGGTACGTGGTTTAGATGTCGAGGTGACATGAGCGACGGTGTTTTCAGTGGAGCGTCGAGTGTGACGTCACCAGACGCGTCGTCACTTTGTTCAGAATAGTTCCGGCGGCGGCGGCGCGACCCCACACGGCAAATGTAGTTTTTCAGCGTATTCGAGGTCAAGGTATCAGTGGACGCGCCTGAATGTTCATGTAACTTGTAAATAATTAACATACTACTGCAATCGATAAATCGATTTTGATTAATGATTCGCCCGTGTACCTGTCATGCTGTTATGCATAATTAATCGATTTGTGGACATTTGAGATGTGTTCGGCAGAAACCGAATTACACTAGCACATTCAAAGTATTTGTATAGTTTATCTAATCCGCTCTTAAAAGGCACATAAATATGCACAGCGCTTACTTAGGAAGTATGAAACATGGAGCTGTCTCGAGACGTCTTATATAGACACGATTGATTGTGCAATCCTTGTTTGAACTAGCTGCACAGAACTACCCGTGGTGCTATGTTGTCAGCAACCACTGATCCGTCTGCCAGTGACAGAATCCAGCTAGTTACGACATAGCGTGGCGCCTGAACACTTCATCATTAATTCTGCGTTATCATTGTACAAAGTTATTCATAAAATTACGATGTACAAAAATCTTGTTTATTTCAAAGCATTTTTAACCCAGACATCATAAAACATGTAAGACGGTCTAACGAGTGATGTATCGCACATCAAAAATATAAAAGATTTTGTGATCACCTATTCGCTTGTTAGAAACCGTCTTAATTAATGGCAGATAGTCATATAGCGGAGAGTCCGTAGCAGGCCGGCCGGCAGTGATCTGGCAGCCGTCGCACAATTTCAATCGTTTGTATGATATGACATCGAATGAGTTTTATATCTGGCCCCTTTGAGCCGATTTAGTGGCGTCGTTGTGCGCTTCTGTGCACGGCAAGCGGTGCGACTGAGGCTTGGCGGCTCGTCGGCGCCGGGTTACATCACACTATTGGAAAACTCGTCGCGACGCAGAAGACTAAACGATAGGCCGCGACCAGACTAGAAATGAAGCGATCACAGCTCTAGTCACAGCACGTCGCGGCTTCGAGGTTGCTTTTAAAACTTTAAATTTACACTAAACGACATTAATGAGTGGTATCGGTTGAAACGCTACGTGTCGCTCTGTCCGCACTGAGCCGCTAGTGTGCGCTATGCAAGCGCATAAATATTCATACGAGCACAGGCGCGACGAGTGAGCCAAGCTTGGCCGAGTCAAAGGTGTCCGACGACGATCGCACACTCTCTACTAGGGCTGGCCACGAGCCGCATTCTTGTACGCAAACCATCATTATTCAAGTTCAGTAGATCAATGAGGAAAGGAGATGGTATCAAAATTCACCCAAAATCAAAGATGTGATCGATACGGTCAAACTGTATGCCGATAGATTATCTAGAACTATCTTAATAATCGTACCAAGTTTCAACATCCTAATCCATGGGATATCGGAGTTATGAGCTGTCAAAGTGTGCAAAAAATATCCATCTTGTTCCTTGAGATTTCACGTTTGTGCTGCCAAAGTACTCATGCTGCCGATTATTTTGCGTACCAACGGCGCCTCAGATGTTATTAAACGATATTACAAAAAAAAAAAACTGGCCAAGTACGAGTCGGACTCGCCCATGAAGGGTTCCGTAGCAGCAAGTAACATGTTCTATGTTAGGGGTTTGGTTTCCGCACTTAGTCCTTCTAGTTCATTGTGACATTCTAGTATTAAGCTTGAAGTGGTATATTGTTTCTCCAACGATTGAAGGACTGAGGCGGTATCAGAGAATATACGTATATGGGTGTCCGTAACTCTTCTGGCCTCTATCGCATATGCTGCTTATATAATGCCCATGCATTCCGCCTGGTAGACGGTGTTGTACATTCCCAGCGGGCTGGATATATTTATGTTAAGGTCGTGTGAGAAGACTCCAGCCCCGGTTCCGGAATCATTCTTTGATCCATCTGTGTATATCCTCAGCTCTTTCGGACCTGAATAGTCACACTGCTCTTCTGCAAGTGTGATACTGTAGTGCTTTACAAAGTGGTTTTATCTTGGGGCTTTGTCGCAGGGTAATGCCATCATTGGCTGTTGTTCCATCGTATCATTCTTAATTCGCGTGTGTTTAATTCTTGAGTCTTTGTTTAGGGTTCCCAAGTCATGAAGCCTAAAGGCGGCTAGCGCCGCCTCTTTCTGCACGATGAGGTGTAGAGGTGGCAGTCCAAGCATTGCCTGTAGGGCAGCAGTGGGTGCAGTTCTCATACAGCTAGTAATTGCCATACAAGCAAATCGCTGCAGCTTTTCGAGGTCTTTTTGGGTTGTGCTCAGGTTTGTTCTGGGCCACCAGACCTATGAGCCGTACGTGACTGTCAGTCAGTATGACAGTGGTATTAGCCAGTGAGTGGTCTTGGGACTGATCCACCAATTCCTGCCAAGCATTCGCTTGCACTGCCACAGGGATATGCTGGCTTTTGTAGTGATGTAGTTAATGTGTTTTGCCCAATTCAGCTGTTTATCCAAAAAGATGCCCAGGTATTTGGTTTCAGTTGATAGGCTTAGGGTGGTTCCAAAGAAACGTGGAAGCTGTAGGGTCGGTAGCTTCCTCTTTTTTGTGAAGAGAATCAGTTCGGTTTTTGAAGGATTTACTGATAGCTGGTTTTTGTTGCACCAGTCCTCCACTATTTTCAATGCTTGGCGCATGGAGGTTGCACAGGGTATTTTCGTAAGTGCCATTTATTACACTGGGGAACAGTCATTTTGCGGCAAGGTAGATTGAAGTCAATTTTGTATAAGATCAGGATGCTGAATACGAGAAAAATATCAGATTTGTCAAATTGACTCTAGTTCATGAGAAAAATACTAATAAATATTTGACTGAAACGGCCAAAATAATAAATACAATGACGTATTAAAATATCTATACTTTAAGAGCGGCTATAATCAATGATTTAAAACTAAATTATATATGCTGCTAAAACAAATAATAATAAAAAAAAATACAAAAAAACTGTTTTTGTAGGCTTTTCTGTTGTGTTTTTGATCAGGACAATCCCTACTTAAAGTCCAACAGTAGTCTGCCATCATATGGCTGACCACTGCTGTTCTTCTGACTGAAAATGTCAACTTCATCACAGTTTTCAGTCGATGGTCCTGAAAACACTGGAACTGGCAAATTTTCACTGTGTAATATTGGGGGCATAGCCGATTCCACATTAGGATAAACCCAAGTACGTTTTTTGTACCTATTCATGACTTTCACAAGTTTCACATGCACAGCACAAAAGTATCAGTCATTGAAATGATTGGTTGACTCAGTCCATATCATCGGCACTCCAAATTTAAACCCTTAACGTTCTCCTTTGGTCCATTGTCGCAGAGTTCCACACATGACTTACACACGATATTGGGCACCCAACATTTTTTTTGGGTTAGGTTTATTCCAAAGCATGGGTGGTAGGTTTCTTTCACAAACTCAGTGATCTTTCTTCTTTGTTTTGGATGTCAAAATTTGCCACATTTATAACAAAAACTGTTAGGATTGCTAACGCAAGACTTTCGCGACGAACTCATATTTTGCACGAAAAACAAGACAATTTATACTTAAAATAGAGCACGAACTGATAACCTTAAGGTTTAATATTTGTAATCGAAACTATTACAACTATCTACATGAATAGAAAACAAAATTTAGTTGGAAATACTCAAATTAATACAACTCGGGAGGGTAGGTTCATATTTTTTCTATTACTTGCTTATATGTCATGTATCTCAAGAACCAGAGTCAATAAAAAAAAAGTAAATACATTTCGTGTATGTCCATGTTAAGTGTTTATTAAAACCAATAACAAAATTCTTGCCGCAGAAAAATAATATTTTTTTGTTCCCCAGTGTTATTAATATGGTTATATCGTCGGCATACCCTACAGAGAAGTACAGCAAGTAACATAATATAAACGTTCTTGTAGTTGGTTGTAACTTTGAAAAGTTAATTGCGGATTACGTTAGAAATAAAAAACTAATTACGTAATCTTGTTCAATTTTCAATGGCATGATAATGTCATCATATATTTTTTTAGCATGATTCCTTATTTTAGCAGGCCGGGGCCGGCCAGTGAAGTCTCTCGCGCAGCCTGTCAGCACAATTGTTAGTAAGCTCAATCGTTTTTCAAGACCTATGATACCTGACACGTAAGGGTCAGGTGAAAAAATTTTTTTGAGTTTCATTTCTATGTATGGCAACCCCCAAAATTAGTTTTATTTTTATTTTCGTGTGAAAATCCTAATGCGGTTCACTCAATACATCTACCTACAAAGTTTCAACAGGATAGCTGTTATACTTTCGAAGAAAAACGGCTGTGACATACGGACAGACAGACAGACAGACATGACGAATCTATAATGGTTCCGTTTTTTGCCATTTGGCTACGGAACCCTAAAAAGTGCCTGCATTACATAACAGTAGTCGCAATAATTGATGTATAACATACACATATCTCACCGCAAGTCTTGGGTCAACCCAACGTTAAGAAACAAAACACTTTGGGAAATGTTACTTTACAGTGGTCACCCATTCAAAGACAGACCTCGGTGAATGTTGCTTAACTTTGGCAGCTCATCCTCAGATTGTTCTCAGCAAGTGTTGTTTTACTTGGGCCATCCATCAAAAGACGTACTTTGGAAAGAAAGAAAGACAGACAGAAAGAAAAGTTTATTGTTAGTCACACACAGAACAGAACAACAACATTAAAACTAAACAAGGGCAGAAGACACGAGTGCTGCTGGCAGGCGTCCATATAGCAGTTTTGCAGCGGCATCTCTCCATTTATGATCATTCATTGAATGGTTTTCTATATTTTTTAAATCGTGGTGAAATCATCAAATGAATCCAGAAACTCAGGGAGACTGGGAGGGACTGTCAGACTTGTACTGACTAAAATCCACGGTGTCCTTCAATAGCCTTTTACGTTCCAGGGTCACGGTAAATTGATAAGTCCCGCGACGCCGGCAGGCTTTGGCCCTCTAGAGTCCATCGTCATCATGCTGACTCTTTGTGGCGCGGGTGGAACACAACGCGCCGTCGCGCGTCGTCGACCCGGGGTTACTGTAATGCTGGCACTTTTTTTTTGTGTAATAACAGCTACGGCGTCGTTGGTACGCAATATTATCGGCAGCATGACTATTTTGGCAACACAAATGTGAAATCTCAGTAGCAAGTGGAACTTTTTTGGCAAACTTTGACAGCCCATAACTCCGATATGCCGTGGATTAGGATATTGTAACTTGGTACGATTATTAAGATAGTTCTAGGGAATCCATCTGCATACAGTTTGACCATATCGACTACACTTTGATTCTGGGTTTTTGGTCCATACTTTGTGGACCATGTCCTTTGTAGGAAAAGTCTGTCCAATACGGAACCAAATGTACACTTGAGAACTCGAGGGCAAATTATTCGCAGAGAAATAAGTTTGTAAATGACCTCTTGTACATCTGTAGTGATAGGAAGACTTGTTGAAAAAGGAAAAAATTCAAAACTTGACTCGTAGATACCAGAAACATAAGATATGAGCAAATAAACATAATAGACAGAAACGTCCACGGTTGTCCTACTATGCCGCTAGCGCTGGTATTTGTCACTGTTAATGCATTTTAATGGCCGGCAGCATATTTTACTGCATTTATTCATACTTCATGCTCAGATATAACACGTTGGTAATATTCTAACTAATAGTATAAATACCAAAGTGGAATGTTTGTTAATCGATTACACAAACACTGGGACAGCTCTGAATACAATTTGGTACATATTGCGTTAAACAGGATAACTTTATGATCTAGGCAGAAACATTGCACACTGCGAGTTATAGATATCTCACTTTGGGGTGATGAATTTAGAGAAGAAAATAAACTGCTTATTTGTCTTGCGGAATGTGGACTTTAGTTAAGTTACGTGTGACAATAATGGAGCAGCAGGTAACGAGCAGTAGTTGATACATAATATAGGAGCTGGACGTGTCCGATCAGCGACTGAGCGTGTCGTCAGCCCTGTGTACCGGCGGCACATTCCCTCGCCGCCATCTCTCCGTGCGCGCTACTCTTTGTTGTGCTTGCAAATATCCTAGAGCTACTCATCGCCGCCTTGGCGCCATTTGCAAATAAATTTAGGGCTGTCTCGGATATGTAATGAATTTACAGAGTGAATTATGAACGGCGCCGGAGCGTGCCAGATCACAATCTGCCCGCGTATACTTCGTATATACGTAGTCGCGTAAACAGGTCCCCTCATCACAATGTTTACTGGACATTATATACTTGTTTATCATGTCATTCCCCTGTCCAGTTCCGATGATCAGATAACACGATTTATTAGTCTAACTCGCGCTGCGTCTTACATACAAACAACTATACGTAATGCGCTTAAACATAGATATCGACAAGCTGCAATATAATTATGCCATTATTGATATTATATTACAATATGACATTTACATGTTTATTAAGACTAGGAGCACTTATTCTATTAAAGTAATTACTTCTAAAGACAGGTAGTTATTGAAAATTGACATTTGAATTAATATGGAAAAATATTGGAAAATGTAAAGTGTTTGGGTCGTTAGTTATTATATGGGTATTGTGCATTATGTTAATGCGAGTGCTTATTAATTTTGAATTATTTATTGAAACTTGTTAAGTATGTATAAGTTAAGACACCAGTATCGTTCTTGTTCTCTAACTACCGACTTGCCGTAAACAACTCAAATGCGATTTATGAATATTATTCGCGGAAAAGTTCCTTTGGATAAACATCTGAAAAGTGTTACTACGTTGTATTGGTTACCTGGATAAATTAATACAAAGATCATGCCTGAAATCATCAAAAGGTTACACAGAGGGTCATGTTAGTCCATACAGCCTGTTTATAAATGTAGGTCCCATTTAATGAGGGTGAGATGACTACCAGCCAATTCTTTTTTTGAATAAATTAAGTACATAGTTCCTACGGAAACGTTTTTTTTTTGTCAAATCATTTTATATGCGAGCTTTGTCATCAGTATTTAATTCAACCGGAGAATTGTTTCAGTGATATATCGATAAACCACGTTATCTAATAAAACACCAGCTTTTAATTACACTGCAAACTAATAACAAGAAAATCCTGAAAACTTGTAAGTAATGCTATAACAAGTCCAGTCGTTGTAGCCTCAGGCACGAGTTTAGCTGAATAATTTATTAGCTCAGTTACATGAAACTTACAACTCTCGGGAGCACTAAAAGCATTAAATCAGGACTTACATCACATCAAACTAAACTTGATAGTAATAACGCGTAATGTATGCACTCGGTTCTAGTTAGGGCAACACAATAAATATATTAATATAATACGCAACCGATGCATTTGGGTTTACGAGCATTTAACGAGCGTACATCGACAAATCGGGTACCAATCAAAGTGTCGCACGAAATGTCAGTGCTCCCTCTATTTCTGTCCTTAGCAGACCCAACAAGAAAGCTATGCTAAACGCAAATTCTACCGTCGCCGTCTAGACGCCTGCGCAGCTCCTGCTACGATTGAATAACATTTGATCCAATCAACCCGAATGGAAGGGTCGGGGGTCTTGCGAACAGGCCCCGCGACGCCAACGCACTCGCCATCAATTGATACTACACGACCGAAGCAGCTTCGACAGAAGAAAGTACTCATACCCATATTAACAACAGTCTCTTCGTTTATATGTAGAATACGTTTAAAGCAACTTTCACCGATTACTTGGATAGTTATATTATTGAATCGATTAGCAAACATAATATTTGAGTTGCCTTTTTGTCTGAAATGCAAAAGGGCGCTAAGTTGGCGTTGTTGACAAATCTTTACTTTTAATCTTACCAGCAGGTGTAAGCTTTTGGCAGTTTTATATTATTAAGTCAATCTGTTTCCTTATTTCAGCTCCCGATATCGTCCAAGAAGATAGTCCAGTTGTCATAACGACTGAAGAAGACGAAAAAAACATGAAATGTGAGTTTTCCAAACAGTATTCTCTCTGGGATCTTTCTTAGATGTGAGTGAAACATAAGTGACTTGAGTTCATCTTTCAGATTTCGCATCATTTCTGACTGGCCGGTCTCCGCTGTGCGTGCGGCGTGATGACATGTCGGGGGTGCCGGTGGCTCCAGGGGTGGCCACCGCGCGCTTCACCTTCCGCAGGCGCCACCTCTACTGGTCCCTGCTGCTCAGCCCCTCCATACAGAACCAGCCGCGAGCTGTCGCCTTCCTCGACAGAGAGGGCCGAGTGCTACTCGAGCAGCCGCTCAAGAAAATACCAGGGATACACGCAACCTACGAAGAAAAAACTGATAAGGTATTCAAAAGTACCTAATTGTTTGTGCGGTACTGTGACTGATTCTATGAAATATTCAAGTAGACACTCATCAAATACTTGTAATTGGCTGTAAACGTAAGAATCTGTGTTGTTTACAGCTTTGTGGCGTCTGGCGTCGAGTGCCGCGCCAGTACAAGACGTTACTAAGAGACGGAGACCTGCATGTGGCGCTGCTGTGGGGCGACTCAAGGAACAACTCCATCGATAGCGCGCTCAGCGGCAGAATCGACAGGTAGGTAAGGAATAGGAATTTTAAATGAACACCAACTTTGTACATGCCGCCGCGCCGCCTTCATTTATATTACCTTATGAGTAATCTGCAGCAGCCTATCAAATCGGAGTAATAAATATCACTGCAGTAATTATTCCCGGGAATCTATGAATGGTGGTACTGTTCGCCTTGGATTGTAAATTTAATTAACCGCGTGATTAACAACGGAAACTTTAGGTTCACCATTAGAAATAATTCTGGGAAAAAACCTAGACACACATGTTTTATAACAGGCAATAATGCTGTTAGTGGATACTCAATTGATTCGTACTATTAATTGCTTTAGCGCTACCGAGATATCTACGATAGTCTCAATGCATATGGAATAGCAGCACATATAGGCACTGCTGATATTTTGAAATATATGTAGCAGCCGAGATTAGATTCTAATTCTCGGAAGACGAACGTAATTATTTTGACCTGTTTAACAAATAATTAATCTTCCTAAGAAAGAATTTAAGGAAAATTATTATTTTATCGCTAGTTTACCGCTACTACTGTAATATTAGGCCAGTTTCAGCGAAAATGGCACAAATATTTTTCACGATGACATATGAGATTTTCCTTAAACATTTACTTGGGTCAGAAATGTAGTAAAACTTGTTTTTAGGTATCCAGCATTATCATCAGAGATGTTCACGACCCTCTTGGAGCCGGAGCACCCTCCTACTTCCATCGGTGAAGGTGCTTGTCGGGACTACCCTATGATGGAGTACGAGGATGGTTGGTGGGGTGGAACGGCCGTCATCACAGCAGTCGCTGGAGCCACCCCCAGCCTCTACCTGGCGCTGGTCTTCAATGGAGTCTTTCCTAAGACTGCTGTGTCGCCTCATCTTGTTAGAGTCATACTCACACTACCAGAAAAAAATCAGACAATCATTGATCAGGTATATTCATAATTATTAAATTCTTTACCTCTTATTACAGAATACATTATTACAGTACCTTTATCGCGATGTAGCAATTTGGATGACTTCTGTAATTCCGAGCTCATGAATTACTTTATTTGTGTTTACTTTGTATTTCTTAATTATTTTCGGTAAATTAGTACAAAATTATAAATTTGTTTACTGTTTAAGATCCGAAAATGGGTTCAGGTCATAGATAATTTAATGTGTTTTTCCAGGTGCAGAAGGTAAGCAAACCCCATTACGACTTCAATGTCCTGGAAGTGTCTACGCCGGTATCGGCTGCAGAACTGAGGTCCCTGGCAAGAGGTCGGTTGCTCCTCACCGTGGAGGCTGTGGACGCCCCTGAGAGGAGGATCGTGGGCAGCGTGAGGCAGAAGGCAGCTTGTGAAGTGTATAACGCGCCGCTTGTGTCTGAGAGGCTGTCGGCCACGCCAGCACCTGAAGGACTTGCCCTGCTTTACATCGATAAAGAAGGATCGCTTGTCTATGATATACAGGTGAATATTTCTTTCAGATATTATTTAATGAGACAGTAAGTTTAAATATTGCAGATTTTTTCAATTTTTAATTTTTTTAAATTACTAAATTACTCCTGAATTGTAGCTGTGCGTTCGAAAACTTTTAAACTAAAGCACATCTAGACCAAGCAAAACTACTTCTAGAACATAATTACGTATATTTTTCCAAGCGAGAATCGTACCCTGCTCGCAGCGTTGCAGTCCGCGTTACTTGCTCATGGCTCAGAAACTGCACCAACCGTGCAATTAACATTCAATGAAAGTCTTCCACCCACACATATGTGCGGATAAATTACTGCTAATTACAACAGAACATAAGATAAATAGATGTAGCTGTAGATAATGAACGATTGTGAATTCAACGTTCATCACTCAGAGAAACCTTAACAACTTGTGTAAGCGCCACTGCATGTGTCATAAAGTAATTAAGAATGGATGTTGACACATTCCAGTCTATTCTTTAGCTCACACATTATCTTCGTCTGAACGTTTTTTCCACTCAATATTATCTTTCAATTAAAAAATATGTCATTATTCCAATGGCTTAACTCGTTTAAATTAAAGGAATTTAAATGATTCCGATGATATTTATCATATAAAACGAAATTAGTTATAGAGGCTCCATAATAGGTTATTTGAAGTCGTTAAGAGGCACAATTTATTAGATTTGTATTGGATACAAGTGTTAATGGTTTATTTAATTTTGTTTGGATTAGGTTACTTCTCATTAAGGAACATTTAATTAGAAAAAGAAGCGGATGAAATCATAATTATCAATTTTTATCCTACAGTGATCTTATAGGATAATGCTAGACACTTGTTTGAAACTCCATGTCAATTTATAGAGGAAATTCAATAAATACAATAATTAAAAATACAATACATAAATTAAATTCGTAGTTTCGCTTAAAATGCCGAGCCAATTCAAAGGTGACTTCGAAAACTTTTTGCGGCGCTTTTACCAATGAGTACAAATCTGTATAGTAAACCTGTTAATACTGAGTGGAGCAGTAGGGACTGTCTCAATCTTACTGACTAAAAGTCAACCCGTTCTTTGAATTGCCCTCTACGTTCCAACTGGCTTAGACATCTACTTAGGCATTTACGACCCGTAAATGCTCTCGCAACATCAGAATAAGTGCATAGCATTCAATTTAGAGTAATTACTGTTTTATCTTGGGTGTCTACAAGTATTTAAACTGACACAAATATGAACAGAAAAAAAAGGAATTCATGACACAAAGACCCAATCGCTCATCTACTACGGCAACTGTACATTTTATTCTACTAAAATCTCATCTTCGATCCTCGCATAGAACCCTTAGCACGAATATTCAGTATTTGAGACGTAAAGTAAACTGGAACTTTGACAATTTCAAATTGACAATTTTCAAGGAAAAAATTAGTTCCTTCCTCGCACACCAGAGGCGCTGTTCCATTTTTTTCATACAAGAAACGCTGTAAATACTGAAAAGTAAAAGAGTGAAAATTCGTGCTAAGGGTACAGAACAAATAATTGTATGACCTGCAAGTACCTAGTTGTTCCGGGTCTGGGTGTTTTTGTGTTTCTATAAGTTTGTAACCCACGAAACAGGAGAAATTTCTAGTGTAGTTTCAAAAAAATGAGTGAGAGAGAAATATGTTGAGACTACACATTCTTTGCTGAATGAATTTTCATTCTCTTTTTTAGGTTGACAATTTGGGTATAACAGATCCCAAGATCACGTTGGTTGAGGAGCAGGGCAAGCGTCACTCTCAGGTGGAGATCCTGGACACCCGCATCGGAGTGCTGGCTAGACCCAGCGCTAGGATCTTCCAGCCATTGTATGAGGACCAGCTCGCTGTGCATATCAGCGCTGAGACAGGTAAGACCATTTTCTTTCCTTCTTGAAAATGTTTATAATAAAAGATACACATGCAAATAGACTGATTTGTTGTACAGTGGTCGAACAAGAACAGTAACGTTTGATTGCCGCGACGAGCAACATGGTTTGGGTTGTTTTTCTATAATTTTTTTTCAGTATTCTGCTACATTCGACATCTACGTGGCTATTGTTGATAGTTGTTTAGATTAGCGTGTAGCCCTTTATTTCATACCTTATAACTAGTGAACTATATACAGTTATCCCGAATCTAGTCTCTGCTCATCAAATCATCCTTCAAGCGTGATTAAGTTTATCATCAAATGAGTCAGTCTGTCAGACTTGTACTTACTAAAATCCACGGTATTCTTTCAATAGCATTAGCCCTTCAAGTTCCAGGGTCACGGAAACCTAAAGAGATGTTCCCGCGACCCCGGCATTATTACGTTGCTTTATGATTCACTCGTCACCTAAAAGGTCACATACCTCTAATGTCAGATGAATAAAAGACGGTATAATTAAAATGAATGTTGCTCTGTAGTTCGTCGGGAACTCAATTGAAATGAATGGATGATCGAGTTTGTTCCTATTAAGGACTGCCCCGGCTTTGTTAAGCAAACAGTCTGAATTAACGACGTAGGTACACAGATTTGTTTGAGATACAAAACTATTAGGCAGATTAAGACTAATGGCATCGGGGCCTCTTCTATTTATAGTTTTAGTACTGCGTAATAGAGTTGTGATTTAATTGATTTGGCAATACCAAATCAAATAAATACTAAAACTGAACTTCTGTCAACCAGTTTTTCTTATTGTTCTCTATCAGTGGCAGACCTTTAGTAATGATGATAATTCCCAAATGCAAGTTGAAAATGTACCAATATTATCTGCAACCTCATCTCAAAATTGGCTATGAGACTGAATTAATTGTAGTAAGGTAGTCCGTTAGTTTGATAATCAAAAAAAGTTTGCCTTCTGTTTTTTCTTTTATTACGTTAATCAAAATGACGGAGATTCTACGCTTTTAAAATTGGTAATATGTACTTGTTAATTTTTGATGCGTTTTATCTTTGTAAATATTCATTGATTTAATTAAGGGAAAACAACACATATGTGATGTGTTCAATAATTTTCCAAACTCTAAAATAATGATATTTCAAAAACTATTTATATTTAGCAATTTGTTGATGCTGTCTAATAGCCAATTAAATGTTATGAAACAATCCACGGCAATCACAAAGGTGGGAATACCCTTGAGTGTCCCTTCTGCTCCACACAGGGCCAAGTACAACGAATTGCGAAAACCAGGTAAAAATCGGAATGTGCCAACTCGCGCGAGTGACCGCGAGTTGACGAATAAGTCATTTTGAAAAGCAACATTTTGCAACAACATATATTATTATTCTTCTTAATCTGCCTACTAACTCTTGCCAGGAACACTTTAACGAACTCATGTATGTCTTCTTTACCAGGTCCTCCTATTCTTCGTGGACGGTTAACATCTCGGCTGTTGCCGGATGCTGCCGGGTCCGGTCCCGCACTGCTGCGGCGAACGGGACAGGTCCGGTTACCGGCCAACATGGCGGGACTGGCTTGGTTGTCCGTTGATTCACTTTGCGGATTGTATTATGAGGTAAGTTATTTTATTGGCAAATATTTAAGTAGTTTATTCAATTTAGTCATTGAGGTAATTAAATGTTTAAACCTGGTTTCCACCTCTCGGGAAAAAGCGCAATAGTTTTTGTGTTTTCTGGGTCCCTGATTCAAGTTGTACAAGAGACAGTAAGTGGTAACTCTTCACTCCTAAGATATAATTTCTTTGTGCTCGCTGGACGAAGACTTTTGTTTGCAAAAGGTACATGCATTTGAAAGTAAGCAGTCGTCTATCTTGTACAAACGCATACGATAATGCTTCTATTAAACAAATAAATATTAGACGCATTACCGCATGCGTCGCGAATTTCAATGGTTTTATGTGGAAAGAAAAATTCAACCGGGAGCAGAATTTGAACCTGCGACATTCTTTTCGTACAGTTGAAAATAAAAATAAAGCCGGGACCAGACCGGTGTAAAGCGTAATGGAATCCGCCGTGTAACTACGAGCATTACCCGGTGGATTACATTACGTGTAACACCAGTCTGGACCCGGCTTTAGAGACTCATATGAAGAACCTTTCGAATGAATCCGTATCTAATTTCGCTTATTAAAACATTGTTTGCTATTATTTCAGACGGTGGTAACGGGCGGCAATGCTCGCTCCTGGTCATCTTGGTGGTTAGAGTCCCACGCAGGCGCCGAGGGAGGTGCAAGAGAACTGGGGGGTGAAGAGGGGTGGGTGCTGGAACCCACTGCTGCTGAGCTGGTCGCGCTGCATGTCGGAGCCTCGTATCTGGAGCTGCGCGCGCACGATAATGTCACTGTCATCCTGCGCACGCGAGTACCACAGGTGAATAAAAGTTTCCTTTAAAATAGGATTATAACCCTTATGTTATGGTGTTGAAGATATGGTTTTCTCTAACTGTTAGATTTCTATGTGATACAAAAATACAATTAGGTACTTTAGATTACGGAGCGGAAAGTACAGCTTAGTCTAGCGGGACCATAGCATAGCAGGTTCCTCTTCTTAAAATTCACATGGCAACAAGCCACCAAATTGTCCCTTTTTGTTATTATGATTTTAGACATTTTGTTGTTAATCCATTATAAAAACTGTACAAAAGTACAAAAAAAAAGACAAATCTAGCATAGATAATCCATCATACTAAAAAACTGTACAAAAGTATCAAAAAAAACTAACTAAACTGACGCTGAAATCTAGCATAGATAGAAATCCAAAATACATAAGAAAAAAGATACCTTTACTCTAATACTAAAAAACTTAATTCCCTTAACAATTAAGATAAGACTTAGCTGAACTATATTTAATTTAACTAACAAAGTTGTAAAGCCTACTTAGTCATGATAATTTTTTTTTAAACTTCGTTATATGTACTACTATTGTGAATTTTTTCACATCCCCAAACATAACCGTTTAGCTGGTAGAGGGGGGGGACACTCGAATCGAGCAAAATTTAGCACTTTAAAGCTTAATATTTCACAAACGAATTTTTTTTATCAAAAAATGTTAATGAAAACTATAATTATTTTTTAAAGACATTTATGATACCCCACACTAATGGGTACACACTAGTTTACAACAAAAAAAGATGTTTCTGACCATGATTTGTCTATGGTTTCAGATAAGCGTGCCACCTTCGTGCCTGCCAGCGGTCCCAGGAACTTCGGACAACGAGCTCAGTGCCAAGTACACTCCCGGGCCCATGGAGGATCAGATCACAGACTACTCGCTGTTCCGCCTCAACGTCAACTATTGTACGCAGAGAGATAAATTCTACAAGCTCGGGGAAACTTGGACAGATACTGAGGTAAGCGTAACTATCTACAGATGTAATATACGGAGTGTTTCTTTTAAATTGGCCCAAAGGGACAAATCCGAATCCATAAGAGATACAGGAAAACTTTCTTAGGAACCTTTAGCTCTTTTTGATGTTGACAATTTTGGCGTTTTTTATTTTTTGGTAAAGTGTGAGTTGTCTCGTTTCCCATATCTCTTACGGATTCGGATTTCTCCCTTTTGGCCAATTTAAAAGAAACAGACGAAGACATCGCAGGACGATACCGGTAGGTAGGCGCGGGCATGCGGGCGGCGAATAATGGGCGACTCTTTCACACTGACACAATTCCATATTTCGAGACACCGTGGCTGCCTTTAAGAAATTCTAAGTGGAAAACCCAATAATTCTTGACCTTATATTCGAAGTCGTGACATCATGTTCAGCAGGTGACCGTCTGATAGTACCAATTGTAATAGTTATGCCTCCTATTGAATAATATTAACTTCTGAGTCCAAAACGTCCTTCAATGTTTTCAGACTTGTTCAAAATGCTGGTGCGTGCTGGGTATCCCGAAGTGCGAGCCAGTGCAGTGCCCGCCAGTCAACTGCCTCGTACCCACCATCAAACCGCCCGGACAGTGCTGCCCTATCTGTACCAGTAAGTATGATCTTATTGTAGATAGTCCATACTTTCCCACTGCTGGGCAAAAGCCGTTTGCCAATCTCGAAAAACGAAATCAAGTCATCCCACCTTCTCCTTCATGGTTTGGTTTAGTAACTGACTTACATGAAGACTTTTTCTCTTTAGAAAGTTTGCTTGCAATGTTGAAATAAATGAGAAAAGCACATACAATGTAGCAGCTACTTTGCAAGTGGCTTTCGAGGGATTGGTTGAATATCCAGTCAAGCATCGTCTTCGTGACTTATAAAAGCTCTATTTGGTCCCTCAAAAATTTCAGTTAAATTGACATGTTTTATTTTACAGACTCCACAACAGCGGTGTGGTCAGAGAACGGTAGCTGCGTCCTCGCTGGACAGACTTACGCACCAGGTTCGTCGTGGCACCCCTACTTAGTACCCGGCGGATACGACACGTGCGCCATCTGCACTTGCAACTTCGCCACCAGGCAGATCCAGTGCCCCAGGGTGAAGTGTCCACCGCTAAGATGCAGCGAGAAGGAAGCCTATAGGCCTGATAAGAAGTCATGCTGTCGTGTATGTCCCGAGGTGAGAAACGAACATGTTTTGGTAAGCTTGTCCATTATAAATGTTCATGACATCATACTAGATCTTCAAATCATAGATGGTTCTAGTGACTATCCGAATCTCATCGCTGATTTTCACGATTCATCTTCATTCACCACAGGTAAAAGCGAAGAAACCAGACGAAGAGACTCCAAAAGACCAGGGTGCGCCGCGCACCGCCGAGGAGATCCTGGCGGAGGGCGGCTGCAAGTTCCCCGACGGGCCGCTGCCCAACGGCAAGGAGGTGCACCCCTCCATCCACTCGCACGGGGAGCAGCGCTGCGTCACGTGTCGGTGCAAGGTAAAACAACTCTTATGATAAAATGCAGATACAAATAGCTTGAAAGCCAAAGGCAAAATTGACTTTCTTTTTCTTTATTTACGTATATATTCCTGAGACTCATATGCCTCAGTCAGTCAGATTCAATGGCTTTTTTTGTCTATTATCAGGATGGAGAAGTGACGTGTGTCCGTAAACGCTGCGGGCGCGCGGCGTGCGCACGGCGGCGGCGCGTGGACGCGTGCTGCGCGTGCACGCGGCACCGGCGGCAGCGCGCGCCGCGCACGGAGCGGCCCGCGCCGCCGCCGCCCAGCTGAGCGCGCCCCCGCCCCCCCCGGACACAGTATTACTGCGCCCGACCACCCCGTCTATACCCCAGACTGCTCGTAGGCTAAGTGAGTGAGCGCGTAGCTCTATAGACTGACATATTTTTATGTACTCGTGCGATTCGAATGTGTCTCTAGTTTTAGATCGTCATCGGTGGCGCGCCGGCACCGGACCGAACGACTGCGATGCGACACGAAACGCTGACTGAAAGTTTCAGTGCGGCACAACACGTGACTCATGTTTGCACGAGTATGAAATGTACAGAATATTATTTTCTCTATTGTATACCCGACGAGACTAGAGTTATTGAGTTCGATTGTATTATTAAAAATACGAGGCTTGGCCAATTGGAGGTTATTGTCATCTTTGGAGTGGTAGTGTAGACTGGCGGTGCGTTCGGTTGCGATGCGGTGCGGCGTGACGCGGTAGGCAGGCGGTAGACGGTCGGCCGCGCGAGGCTCGGAGTCGATCGACGACGGACGGTAGCTTTACTGTGTATTATTTTAACGGCGTTGAATATTTACTTACCCACCGGTATTTTAATTGGTATTATGGTAACCCCAAATTTAGGCGCATTACATGATCCGATACTGATTCGTATTATTTTAGTGGTAGGGCTCGATCGCTCGGTCGTTAGACATGGATTGCGAGCGCGGTCGATAACAGATGTGCCATATTTTCTTAAATGTAAATATAAATTATAATACTACTTATGTGCATATTTATTTACGTTTCTATTGTATATGATACGGGATAACCGCACGTTTAGGTAATCATGTATGAACCATCACAAATGCTATCTTATTGGTCGCCTTGTTTGTGCATTTGCTTTTAGTTTTGTATATCTATATTTAATACCACACGAGTGTCATTACACTAATGATCGGTAACTTCTATTACCTGCGTTATTTTATCTAGTTGTAGTGGACACGAGAGGAGCTATTTAATGTTAGTTTATAGACAATAACAATCGACATACTGCAATTGATATTGCTTGAAGATATTATTACATATAATGTACTGTAATCCCAGTGGTTGACGCATCAAAGCATGTTTTTAGCAACAGTAATCACTGGTTGAGTGACATATTATGTATACTTGAGGAAATATGAAGTTTTAATACATATACCTACTTATCAATAGACTTTATGTACGTTTGTCTAAATAAAATTTTGTAAATATTAATATGATTCTAGAGTCTACATTTCAATATGTACTGTATACACAGATACCTATTACGTATTGTACCGATATAAATCAATATAGATAAGGTGTAGTTTACGCAAATTTCGTGACTAGTTTTGTTTAATTACTAGGTTAACGGTTTAGTTACGTAATTAAGGAAGCTAGTCCAAATGTTTCGATGTGATGGATATGAATGCCATGTAGCTAGCGATACGTCTGTTTTCAATACTGATTATGATAGGAATTTATTACTCTTAAGTTGTATCCAAGCCTTCGTAGTCACTAGATGTAAAAACGTTAGCGTTAAGTAGGATCGATCACGAGTTAGGGAATGAGACGCCTTTTACAAATGTATGCGCGGGCGCTTGAAGGCGGCTTTCTTCAAATTGATATTGGATTATTAATAATGGCGCTGCAGTTTTTACATCTCGTGAAGATGGGACCTGGAGATATTTAAATATTGTGCCGTAACAGCACTTTTTATCAATTTGAATTGTTTTGAGAGAGTCCATTTGCCAAAAATATCTTGTAAATTACATTTTTCACATTTCGTTGTGGGTTCTAGTCCAGTCAAAATTTTTGAGGAGTTGTTGTATTATTTTAATGTTACATTGGCTATTATTTTATTTTTATTTGACATAACGAGAATATCACTCGAGTAAGCACAAGAGTTATCTTGGTTCTAATATATTTTTTGTATAATCTAACAATAGAAAAGTAGTCACCTATGGCTTGCGAATAACATAACTAATAGCCATAAAGAATACTATGAACTCGCTTGTATTGCATTGTTTTTCTATTTAATAAATCACTGCATTCAATACCGATGTAATGGTATATAAAGGGATGATATTCATTGTATTTTATTTAGAACTCTTAAAGTTTGAATTCGAAAATGTTAACTTCTTTGAGAAATTAAATTATTTGTGGTATTACTTATAACACATAATTTGGGTTGTCTAGGTGCATCCAGTCAATAGTTTGTAAACCGTCATACATTGATATGAAATAAATGACCTGTGAACAAATATATCTTTAATTTTTATTCCATTTTTGTGTGCAATGTGCATGTATTGTTTTTCTGTAAAGAGTTTCCTCCAACCCCGGAAAGCACGTAAACCGAGAGCTGTCATTTGTAGATCTTTAAAATCGTTACTGTAAGTCAGAAACTATAGTCTGTCAAACAGTCGTACCATGGGGTATTGTATTACCCAGTTACGGGCTGTGGAGATCCGATATACAGTCGCTCCATGTAAAATACTGAGATTCAGCTGCATCTGGTTCGACTGCAAGCCAACCTCAATAAGGTTGGGAAAAAGCTAGGTAGGTGATGAGATTTGATGCCTTTTTCTGAATAATTAAGTTTCAGGTGATTTATATTTGGCATGTGCAAGCATGTGAGTTAAGCGGAAAATTCTCCACGCATTTTTTTGATGTCACTGAATTAAGGACTGTACTACCTTCACAGTATTACTTACAAGAAAGCCTCACGTGTGGCCGTCTAATTTAAATTTAAACCTTTTCTGTAACAAGGAACATGTAAGTGAAATAATTTTTTAAACTTTTTATGTTATAGTTAATGAGCATTTATTCATAAAAAAGCCGTTTCAGTGACACATTAGCATAACTTAGTAGAAAAAACAATTTCAGATCTTTAGGTGGACTTGCATAGCAGGTGCAGTGCTGAAAATCTTAGTCACACTATACTGTCATCAGTTTTTTTTTTTTTTAGTTATTTTTACAGCGATGACTTCTTGAGTGCCCGTAGCGTGTCAGCCATTGCTTCAGCTACGTCATCAGCGACCTTTATCGTGGAGTTGACGCCCATGATGCCGATGCGGAGAGCCTTACCCACTGTTGGGCCTAGACCGGCGAATATTAGGATATTGTGCCTGTTGAATATTGACATTTAACAGTTAATATAATTAAACCAAAAGGATAACTCATTATCTTGATCTGGCTCGCGAGGTTGTCGATATATAGGATGTGAATTCAGCGATCATTGTGCCGATAGTTTAATTGTTTGGCTTAATTGCCAAAAGCCTCGACCAATCAAGAGCCTGATTCAGAAAGCAGTTCTTCTGAACACGGCGTACATTGGGTTACTTTCTCTACCTCTTGCATGGAGCCTTATCCCGATACTGGTGGGCCACTAGTTGTTTATATGTACATTCACATGTTTTTTTTTTTGTACCTAAACAACTTAGGATTGAACTGCAGCTATGCTTTATTGTTGCCCCAAAAGATAATGCTTGCCCAAGACAATCGTCAATCGATAACATCCTTACTCATCATTAGAAATAGAAAAATCGATTACTAAATTGACTGTGGGTAATCTCAAATGATTACTGGATTATTTTAATTACTTATTTACAGAAGACTTTATCATTGATTTTTTATAGTATATGAAGAATGAGAAATAAGTAGTAGTGCGTACTTACTTCGCTCTCATATATTTCACGAACTCAGCGTAATCGTATCCTTTAGGCAGCTTCACAGTCGTGACGGTAGCCAGCCGGTCTTCTGGCTTCGGGATCAGGAACTCGAAGGAATACTCCCGAAGACACTTGTGGAAGCGAGCTGTGGTGGCGGCGTGGCGGGCCCAGGAGGCAGCCAGGGTTTCCTTGATGATCTCTTGGAGACAAACCCGGAGGGCCCAGAAGAGTGGAGGACTCAAAGTGTGGTGGTATCTGGAGAAATGTATTCAAGTTGTTTATTTGTGAAATCCTTACAAATATTATAATGGATGGATGTAATTGTTACTCAATTATGTCAGAACTTTGACGAAAGAAAAAGAGATAGATTACTATCGTCTGAATGTTCAAATTGTACATAATTATGTGTCAACATAGGAGACTTTTCATCTCGTTAGTATATCTACCAACGGAATCAAATGAATATTATTTTCGAAAGGCCCTTTATTTAAAAAACCTAAGTCGGTTAAAAATAATACTAAAGACAGGAACAACTTCTTACAGCCTACTCGGCACGTGCACTGAATGCCACTGGTGATATTCCAGCTGGTCCACTAAACACTTTCTGTGTGGAAGTGTAAACTCCATCGATACCCCATTCGTCCATGAAGAACGGAACTCCTCCCAGTGACACCACGGTATCCACCAACAGTAAGGTTCCGTATCTGGAAATTACGAAAGAAAAATTGTAAAAGGAGAATCGACAAGATAAAAAAAAACATGAAGCATTGCGCATGAAGGGGTCAGTAAAGATAAAAAATTCGGCCAAGTGCAATGCGAATGCGGGCCAAGGAATTGGCCCGCGAGGAGATGCTGGGGACTCTGGACGGGGACCCATGGGGCCGCCCCTACAAGTGGGTGAGAGAAAAGCTCCGCCCCTGGGCTCCCCCGTTGACGCGGAGTTCCGGCTCAGTTCGTGAGGACGTGGTGAGCGCCCTTTCCCTTCGCGAGGGGACCATGCTCCCCCGCCCATGGCTCCGTCTCCGACGGAATCTGAGGAAAGCTGACGCGAACGCGGACCACAGCGACGACGATGTCTACGACGCTCCAGAGGTGACCGAGGTAGACCTGCTACAACGGCTCAAAGCCAAAAATACCGCCCCAGGACCCGACGGCCTGCCAGGAAAAGCCTGGGTCCTGGCCTTCGGGACTCTCGGGCCTCGACTAGGGGGGCTCTTAAGCGCGTGCCTGGAGAGGGGCCGGTTCCCGCTTCCTTGGAAGACGGGGAAACTGGTCCTGATCCAGAAGTCCGGGCGCCCTGCGGACTCTCCGTCCGCATTCCGGCCCATTGTGCTGCTCGACGAGGTGGGCAAGCTCTTTGAGAGAGTCATTGCAGACCGCCTCGCCGGGCACCTGAATCGAGTGGGCCCGAACCTGTCGGAGAGCCAGTTCGGCTTCCGCAGGGGGCGCTCGACGGTGGACGCCATCATGCGCGTGAGAGCCCTCACGACGGGGGATGCAGTAGCCCGGGGCAGGGTCGTCTTGGCGGTGTCTCTGGACATCACCAATGCCTTCAACACCCTGCCCTGGAGTTGCATCAGGGAGGCACTCCGGTATCACCGGGTGCCGACCTACCTCCGCCGAATAGTCGAGGACTACCTGACGGACAGAGCCGTCATCTACCCCGGTCACCGGGGAGAGTGGAACCGGCGAGAGATGTCGTGCGGTGTTCCACAGGGTTCGGTCCTGGGACCGCCCTTGTGGAACATCGGATACGACTGGGTGCTGCGCAGCGACCTCCCTGACGGCGTCAGCGTAATTTGTTACGCTGACGACACGCTCGTCCTTGCACAGGGAGAGTCGCACCAGGCGGCGGCCGACGTGGCGACGGAAGGGGTCGCGACAGTCGTTCAGAGGATCCGGCGGTTGGGACTCGACGTGGCGCTGCACAAGACGGAGGCCATGTGTTTCATGGCAGCCGTAACGTGCCACAGTCGAGTTACAGCATTACGGTGGAAGGAGTTCCAATCGGCGTCAAGAGGACGATGAAGTACCTGGGACTCGTCCTCGACAGCCGGTGGAACTTCAAGGAGCATTTCTTGAGTTTGGCCCCAAAGCTGAACCGTACAGCAGCCGCCCTCAGGCGACTGCTGCCCAATCTCAGCGGGCCAAACGCTTCCTGCCGTAGGCTGTACGCTGGTGTCGTGCGGTCCATGGCCCTCTACGGGGCCCCTGTGTGGGCCCTGAGCATCCGGACGCGACCACAGAAGCTGGTCGCATGCCAGAGGGTCATGGCTATCCGAATGATCCGGGGATACCGCACGATTGCCGGCGAATCGGCCAACCTGCTTGCCGGATTGCTGCCTTGGGATCTGGAGGCGACTGCCCTCCAGCGCGTCTATGAGTGGCGCGTGGAGGCGCAGCGCCGGGGCGTGACCCCGCTGCCTCGCGAAGTCGAGGCGCGGCGCGAAGACCTCCGGCGCGATCTCAGGGCAGTATGGAAGGAACGACTGTCGCGACCGACGGCCGGGCACGCCGCAATTGCGGCGGTAAGACCCCTCTTTGAGGAGTGGCTTGGAGAGAAGTCATGGCGTCCTGACCTACCGCTTGACGCAGGTCCTCACCGGACACGGAAGTTTCGGGAGGTACCTGTGTCTGATGCGAAAGGAGGAGACGCCTGGGTGTCACCACTGCGAAGATCGCCCGGAGGACACGGTGGAGCATACGGTGCAAGACTGCCCAGCTTGGGCGGAGCACCGACGTGTCCTCACGGCTGCGATAGGCGGAGACCTCTCGCGCCCGGCATTGGTTGCGGCCATGCTGCGGGGCGAGACGGAGTGGGAAGCGGTCAGCTCCTTCTGCGAGGCAGTAATGCTCGTAAAGGAGGAGGCAGGCCGCGAGCGAGAGAGGACAGCGTCCTCCCTCCGCCCCAGCCGCAGTGGTAGGCGCCCACGGCGACGGACGTCGCTTGATGATCTCCGGCCAAGGCGCGGGCATGCGGGCAGCGAGTAAAGGGCAACTCGCTGCCCGACCAGGGACCATGCCCGGGTCGACGGCGCGTTGTGTCCCACGCGCGCCTCAAAGAGCGTCAGCATAATGACGGGGCCCCCCTCTCAGAGGGCCAAAGCCTGCCGGGGTCGCGGGATTATTCCCTTACCGTAACCCCGGAACTTAACAGGCTATGAAGGACACCGTGGATTTTAGTCAGTAGAAGTCTGACAGTCCCTCCCGCCCTGCCCGGGGTTGGAGGACTCATTTGATGATTTTACCACGCTAAAAAAAAAAAAAAAAAAAAAAAAAAAAAAAAAAAAAAAAAGTGCAATGCGAATTCGCGCACGAAATTAAAGTAGGTACCTACTTTAAAATCTATAAAAACGGCATAAAAATCACGTTCCTTTTCAGGGAACTCGCTGAAATATATAAATCATTCTCTTTTTAGCATTTGTTGCAATAAGAGCGGAAGCGCCCATTTTAATAAATCATCTGTGAAAGTTTTCTTTGTCTAACTTTCACGGGTCATGAGATTCAGCCTGGTGACATATGGACAGACAGACAGACGGACAGCAGAGTAGAGTCTTCGTAATAGGTTCTCATGTTACTCTTCGGGTATGGAACCCTAAAAAACTCAACGGAAATTTTACAGGTAGATATAATAAAAGTAGAAAGTACCGAACTCAAGTCAAGAGAAACGCTTAAAGAAGTAAAGAAACGAATAGTCAGTCGGAATCACCAAAAACTTTTTATCTTAACTTTTACCGCGCTTGGTATTTTCCACTGCATGCTAATTGCAGTCTCCTTCACAGGATGCAATTAAAGAGTTTTCAACTCGAACGTATTCAGGAGACCTAGATCTAAGTAAAAAGCTAAGTCAGGATCAGGAATGAAAGAGACAGCGGCTGTAATTAAATTGTTCGGGTCCCGTGTCCCACCCAGTCTTATTCCTCGGGCAATCAAATAGTTTTTCTGCTAAAGTTCGCTGCTTTTTTAATTTTGGAAGTGAAGGGACGACAGGAGGAATGGCTTAGCGCAGATTGGATAAAGCCCGGCTTGTGGTTTTTATAACAGTTCGTTAAGTTGACCGACAGGGAGAAAGATGGGAGAAATAGATAACTAGTCTTCGGTTCAAGTTTGGTTTAGTGAACACGTGATGATTGAGTACTTGCATGTGTTAATTTTGGGTTGATGTAAGTTCGCCACAAAATTATTTCCCTCGAAAAAGTTTTGATCCTGTTCTCCTAGTACTTTCTGTTCAGATTCCACATTGTGCATTAAGCATTGTGTCCTCGTTTTCGGTTGTTTTGTGCTGGATTTTATACTTTATCTGTTCTGTTATCCCAGTTCGGAAAAAAATGGGTCGAATGTACAATAATCTTAATTGAAAATAACAAAAACCTTTAGTTAATGATTTACATTTTACACATACGTTTTTTTGTTTGGAATTTTGTTTTGTGGCGAACTTACAAAAACCCTTATTTTTGACGCTTTACTGCAGTGTGATTAAATAAATGTCAAATTAAACTCGAATTTCGAATGTGCATGACTGTTATTTTTTTTTTCGAAATTAAAGAAAGGGATTTAAAATTATGCCTTGACTTCTTGTGTAAAACTTTCAGAGATAAACAACATTTCGAATTAACCAAAAAGGGCAAGAAAGTTGAAAATATTAGTTATGTAAAACTAGTTTTCTGTCTAGGTCACCCGTCTAGTAATCCGAGACGCGCCGACCTAGCAAGCCTAGACTTAACTCAATAACTACGTGGCACCTACTGAATCTATTCTACTAAGTACTATTATCCTTTCTCTCAACTAAACTGGTTACTAGGCATTGTCGGTGATTCTATTATCCCTCATTTTGCTAGTTCAAATAACAGAGTCGCGTTTTTTAAGTCAAGCTCTTTGCCTTTCTCGTTGAGACAATGTTTGAACTAAGTAGTTTGAACTTGAGTAAATAGTTATGAACAGTTTTTACTTGGTTAGTTTCATTGTTTTTTTTTAACTGAATTACTACTGAATACAATTTGAGAAATGGGCTGAGATAACTATTTTACAGTATTTTACCCAAAAAATAAAATGATGTTAAATCTCGACTCAAACATTGCATTAAAAGAAGTAAACAAAAACAATGTTTGGACTTATTAATCCCATTCATTAAAACCTCTTTCCTTATTTTTCCTTAAACGCAGTGCTAACTGGCCATTTCTGCCCAAAATAATCGTGTGACGCCATTAAATGTTTTCTTTTTCACTAATTTGCTCATAATGATTTAATGTGGCGTTTGTTTATTTTTTCAACAGAACCAGCCAGTATTTTTAAAATTTATGTTGTTTACGCACCTCTTTCATGTTAACTCATTAAATTGTGTATGTTTTTTTTTTCAATTTTGTTGCCTTGCATCAAGATTTTATGGAAAATGTCAATAAAGCCTCATTAAGACGATGCAAGAATTCGTACGCGAGTTGCGTTACATTGCGGACTTTATAGGTACAACAAATTCAGTTGATCAAACAAATACCGCAATGTAGTGAAACTCGCATACGAGTTCTTGCTCCGTTTAAATGAGGTTTAAGCGAGAAAAATAGAATGCGAGAAAAGGTTAGGGTTGTTAATTCTGTGATAAAGCTAACTGTTACTTAAAATATTATACTTCTATAACAAACGGTTAAAAAAAATATTCTTATGTACGATTAAAAATAGTTGGGTAACATAGCAAATTTTTTTTTTTGATTTTCTAAAATATTTTACAGCCATCCGTCGGTCAGTGCTGTCAAACATTTGTGCAATTGTCAATGTCAGTCAAACGCCAAAAGATCATTAATTGTAGTATGTACTTACTTGTGACAAAGATCACCTAAGCCCTGAAGGTTCTGGATGGTCCCGGTCGAGGAGTCACCGTGAGTGACAAACAGGGCAGTTGGACGCAGTCTCTTCAGTTCCGGCTCCAGCTGATGGGGACCGAAGGTGGCGTCCATTGGAACACTGACCACTTCTGTTTTTATGCCTGGAATCATTTATAAAATTAAATTATTTAGCGTTGTCTTTTTGTAAAAAAAAAACATTGTTTTTTTATTATTATTGTATACAAGAAAATAGTTTTAGGAATTAAACCATTTTATTTCAATAGGTAATTAAAATGAGTGATGGATACAAATGTCACAATCCAATTTCTTCTTCTTAGCGTCTACAAAGGTTAGTATCCAATAGGTCTCCGCCCTCAATTACTGCGTTACAGCTCTATCTATCGAGGTGCCTAACATTTGGTCAACATGCCTTCTCCATGTTGCACCTGAATCCGTTATAACCTCATAATGTAGCTGACCCAAGCGTTTGACCACTGTGCCGAATTCCCACTTTTTCTTACCACTGTAATCACGTATTTGGACTCTCTGCCCCGTACTAAATGCTCTTATAACAGTGGATAAGACTGGTTGTGCTATTTGCGCATCTGGTTTTTGGAACATGGCGTGGAACAACGTTCTCACCAAACGCCCGCCGAAGATTTGCTCGTAAGGACTTTTCCCAGTTTGTCTAGACGGTGTTCTTCGCAGTTGAGATTTGATTTTTAAAATTTTATCATGTATCGAGCCAGGTTCATTGTCCATGCTATGTAAAGCTTTCTTTATAGTTTGTACGAATCGTTCTGCTTGACCGTTCGTAGCAGGATGATAAGGAGCCGAAGTTTTGTGGACCACTCCGTTTTCACGTAAAAATGACAAAAAGTTAGTAGATGTGAACTGCCTCGCATTATCCGATACTAGAATGTATGGCAAGCCAAAATCAATGAATAAATTTCTAAGTTTCGAAATACACCACGTACTTGTGGTAGTTTGAGTTGGTATTATTTCTACCCATTTGGACATGGCGTCAACTATTATGAAAAGATAATGGCCGCGCAATGGTCCTGCGAAATCAATGTGTATGCGTTGCCAGGGCGCTGTCGGTGCTTCCCAATGGTGTAATGGGGCCTTCTCTGGTTCGTTTTGTTTGAGGCGACATTCACGACATTTGCTCACTAATTCTTCAATCTCTTTGTCAATATTTTTCCAATAAACATAGCTTCGTGCAAGTAGTTTCATTTTTAGCATGCCGATATGACTTGTATGCAATTCCTTCAATATAATATGTCGGAGATTTTGAGGAATTATAACTCTAGTTCCCTTAAGAAGGCAGTCGTCTTCAATAGTAATTTCATTGTCATTGTAACCCAAAGTTCTTAAAGTCTGTCCATTCTTTAGTTTTTGTATTACATTTTTGTATTCTGGATCTTTCATTGTTTCCTTCGCTATTATTTTGCGATCTCTAACTCCTCTGACAAATTGAAGTGATAAAAAGTTGTCATTTAGTGATTTTTTGCAGTTATCACAGTAAAATTCACAATCGTGTGCTAGGTGTTTTAATTCTGTAATAAAATCTGTTACGGTTTCATTTTCAATTTGAAGTCGTGATATAAATTTGTGTCTTCGTGCCCATACGCTGGGTTTTGGATCTATGTACTGTTCAAGTACATCCACTAATGACTGGAATTTCATTTCTGATGGGTCATCCGGTGCACATATATCGTATGCCCGTTGGTGTAAGTCTGGGCTTATAGAACTGAGGAGTACGTACGTCATCATGCGATCCTCATGGCAATTTGTCATTTGTAAATACGTTTTAAGGCGTTTCACAAAATTTTTAAAACTTTCCTTCTCTTGGAATGGTTGAAAGTTTACTTTGGGTACCTGATACCGTGAGTTGTTTTCTATGTTGCTCGTGCTTGGTATTGGACCAGGTAGAACTGTGTCATTAGTAACTAAAGTTGTATTTCCTGGTGGCCGGAGATTGTGTAACAATATCTTTAAACTTGTGAATTCTTCTGTTATCTCAAAGTGTAGATCAATCTCTTCTTGTGAATTTTGGGTGATAATTTCGACTGTTTCCTGTATTTTATCGAATTTTTCCTCGCATTTTTGTAGTGACGTAAGTCGGGTTTCGTATTCGACATCTGAAATTTCTTCCACGGTTTTCAGATAGTTGGATAGTTTTTTTAATTGACCTTTGATCACACTTCTCGAGCGTTTTAGTAAACTCAAATCTTCCATTGTCGCCAATTATTGTATACAAGAAAATAGTTTTAGGAATTAAACCATTTTATTTCAATAGGTAATTATAATGAGTGATGGATACAAATGTCACAATCCAATTTCTTCTTCTTAGCGTCTACAAAGGTTAGTATCCAATAATTATGTTTTTTGACTAGAGAACCTCTTCCTTTTTGAAGTCGGTTAAAAAATATAACATCACGCCTGACCTGATTCACCAGAAGGGTGAGCAGGGAGTAAGTATATTACTGTATTGCTACATTTCCCCTGCAACTCCTATGTAAAGGGGTTTTGAATAAGTAAGTAGCAACCCCGAGTCAACAACGACAAGTGGAACTCAGTGTTGCCATGTAGTGAGAATTTATTTACATGAGAATCGTAACCGTGATCTCTAAAATTCTGCTGGAATACGTTCGACTACAAGACTATCTATATAAAGAAAAATCTTTAGGATTATAGATGAACATAATATCAGAATAGTAATATCTTGTTGTTTCAGAGGTTTATTGCACGATTCTCAAGTGTTAAATATCGATAAAATTAATTCTCTCACTAGTAAAAAACTACATTATTCCTGTGTTACGGCTATTTATTATTTAAACTCTGTGCGGACAACGACGCGTTGAATTGCTAGTGATCATCATAAGTTTATAACGTTGGTTCCTACTATAAGGACACAGGCCTCCTTTGTGTAAGAGGGAGTGGGCCTTTCACCACGCGGGCCAAATGCGAGTAGCATGCCTTCGAATTTTTGGTTCTAGGACATGCCGGTGGTCGAGGAACATAAAGATCTATTGAAGGACACCGTGGATTTTAGTCAGTGCAAGTCTGACAGTCCCTCCCGCCCTGCCCGGGGTGGGAGGACTCATTTGATGATAATACCACGTTAAAAAAAAAGGACATCGGTATCCTCACGATGTTTTCCTTCAACGTTTTGACAGCAGTTGTGACACTATAAATTACTTAATGTAATGCATCTGGTCGGATTCGCGCCAATGATCTACAATTTGCTAAATTAGGGCTTATACCACTGGGCCACCATGCTCTAGTAACAATATTAAATTAATTACCATATCTATTAGCTATGATGAACGCGCGCTGGTCCCAAATGCCTCGGGAAGCGATGAGCAGGGTTTCCCCAGGTCCCACTAGGTTGCTGATCACGGCCTCCATGCCGGTATGACCAGACCCACTCATTGCCAGGACCAGCTGGCTTCGAGTCTGGAACACGTACTGTAAGCCAGCACGAATATCATCTAAGACCTGGAACAGAGAAAATAAATTAAAATTTGGAAATCCGGTCTACGTACATCCGAATTATATTATTTCTTTATTTATAAAATTATTGCGTTTTTTTTTCTTTTTGTGTAGAATAGAAATATCGGGTTATTACTTAGGCTTTTTAAATGAAGAATAAAATGTAAAAAATATTTATTTATTGAATTATCTTAACCTCCTTTGTGAAGCCTGCGTGACATAACGCAAGTGTAACTGGCCACAGAAGCCCAAAATGTCATTTGGGTAAAATAAAAAAAAAGGAAATTATTTATTTTTTATGGCATTTTTAATGATTGACGTTTGAAATAGCCAGTGTTCTTTTTTGTATCATAAGTCATTTATCAACCTCAATTCTCGAGGTAGGTATCTACGTTTAAATTAATGTCGATCTAATAATGTAAGCTGTAAGCACAGAAAAACACAACTGTGATTGAATACATCGCCCTACCTACGCCTTTTTTAAACTCTAAGACGAACAACTGAAAATAGGATATTCAATAAAATAGCAATATTTTGTTAAAAAATAAGTCTCTAGATAAATATAAGCCAACTGTTCCACAATCTAAACCCACATAAAAGCCTTCTTATTCAAAATCACATTTCAAATAAGTATTCAACGAGAGGCGTCATTAAGTCCGAGATCCGAGTACGAAATATGAAAAGAAACCTCAATTCATATTTGAGCCTACTCTTGAGATATGACAAGGGCTGACCTTGGTCGACCGTATGTTTGCCATCCCTTAATAATGGGAACAAACCCAAAAAGGTTGTTTACCCCTGAAAACACTCAGGAGTATTGCGGTGTGCAGCATTCTTGTACTTATGAGCGAGGCTTTACTTTATTATTCATGTAATTTCACCTGAATACATAAGGAACAAAGGTTTTGTTTTAACATAACACACATGCTCTTGTAAGCATCGAAAAGTCACTAACCTTTTTCCTAATTTCCCCAAGCCGAATAAAAGTTCGAAAGCAAAAATGTCATATGAACATTCAAATTAAGAAACGAAGAAATACTAATAAATGACAATAAAACCAAAATACGGCGTAGAAGTTACCGATAAGTTCCACATGTAATTATAGATACCTACCTAGTCGAATGGAGCTGCCATACCGCAAGAATGAGTAAAATCACAGCTGAGCACGGTTTTATTCAACGCATTAATTACTCAGTGACAGACAGCACAACTAAAGTTCCACTGAGGCGGAGCGGAGCAGAGCGGAGAGCGATTCACCAAACACATGGCTTGAAATCCATCCATCCATCCCTCTCTTTTTCACTCAAGCCATTTGATTGGTGAAGTGCTCTTCGCTCCGCCTCAGTGGAACCGCAGCTTTACTGCTTCAAGAGTATAAAAGAACATGAATTTTTGTCGAAGTCGTGTTAAAGTCGTCTTGAAGAAATTTAAATGTTGACAATTGGGCATAGTGTTGGGCACCTTTTTTCCTAACCTACTTACGTTAAAGAACTCATCACAGATGGGTGAGAGGACAGGCTTGCTGAGAGCCTCCGCGACGGAAGGCCAGTAGTCGCAGGGTCCCGGGCCGCACAGCAGTGGCTTGACTATCTCCCGGTCCACTATCCTTGGAGGAGGCACTATGAACTTGTTTGAAGACATCTTGGGATAACTTGCTAGAAGGGAAGTTAAATTGGAGGTTGAGTTGAGACGCTAGAAGTTCCTATACAAGTCTAGTAGCATGTGGGGTCAGCGATTTTGATGACTCGAATGTAAAAAAAGTAAAGTGAAAATGAAACACTCACTTTTAAATTGTTATTAAAGTAGCCACGTAGCTACTTTACTGTGCGATACCAAGTCAAGTTGTGGTTAAGATAATTATATACCCCATCTTTTATCACTAGAACATGGTCATGTTTATGGTCATTACAGTGATAACATTGGTGACCAAAGTACATAATAAGATGTAATGGTGTAATACTGTCTTATCAAGATGACTATTACATTTTTGTCAAAATAATTAGCATTGTTATGGTGCGACATATTTTTAAAATTTTCGTTTCATTAGCATTTAGATGTAGATAGTGGGTTCAATTACGGGCGCTCGCCAGAACAAGCTCGTCTCAGTGAAACTATCTCGCACTCAGTGACCGATATTCGGCGCAAGTATTCGTGAAGTTTGGTTACCGGAATCGGGTTAATGTTTAGATTTAGTGCTAATAGGGTGGTTGTAAATTTGCTACAATATTCTGGCGCTATCGGATGGCACATTTGGCAAGTGCGCGGCGCCCGGGGCGCGCGCCGCTTGCCAGCCTCATATTTGTTCCACATGCTATCGTTGCTAGCCTGCGGTTTAACAATTGTTTTTATATCCCAGTTTACCATTCATTCACAGTATTTTCGTTTACAAAAAACAAATACGAATGTATTTTAACGTTAAACCGTGCCACAGATAAGGGAGGTCAAGAGTGCATTTGGCAGCGCGCTTATTGACATGATAGTTGGTCGTTTCCGAGCTAGAACCGAGGTTATATAAGACTGAGACGTGGGATGAAGATCGAACGAGCGCAATGTTGTCTCGACAAATTGATTCGATTCCCATCGCGACTGTCGAAGCGATCCCGGCTTCCCGGCGGGACACAGCGAGGCGAAAGACGAACGACTCGGCGCCGGGACCATCACGCTTGCAAACAAGGTGACTCCGGCAGGAATATCATCGACTTGTCACAGCTGCAGCCGTTAAATGGAACGTGGAATGAATTGATATTATCTTTTGTTATTTGTTAACACATTTAAACTTTTCTAATGTTTGTGATGATAATTACCAATAACTGACACGTTGTCTTAGACAAAACTACAGAAATTAAACAGCTGACGAAAAAATTCAACAAAAAGATTAAGTTACTCACTTTTAATCACTGATTCGAAAATGAACTTGTTATTGTCTGTTTCTAGTCATAATGTGTTGTACCAATGTGTCCGTCACAATAAGCTAACGAGAACTGACAATAATTGTGGGTCATTAGCTTATGAATATCGATAATACTGTTATTAATGATAGTTCACAGTTATGTTACGCTTGTGCTATAGATATGATAAAATAAGACATCGTTGTCATCTGTTAAAGAACTTCTTTGTTTACATAATTATGCCATTAACGCTTTGTAGAAGGTATTCATTTCTCTGGCTAGAATTAATCCTGTTACACAGAGTATACCTATAAAATTTCCTTGCAGTAGGTACAATTTTGAAACTGAAAAAATGGCTACTTAGACTTGCCCTACACTAGGAATTTCTCCCGTGTCGTGGGTGTAGCTTTTACAAGCATAGAAGCATACCATGAACACTCAGACCAGGAACAACTACTTGTAGGTCATACAAATATTTGTTCCGTTCGGGGATAGAATCCGCGACACACTGTGCAGAAGTCGATCGTTCAGTCACTGTTTCAACCGATTTAGCATATGGACGAGTTGAATATATTCAATACGAAGGAATTACCTAGTTCCAAAAACAAATTAAAATAAATTAAGGAAATTCTTGACTTGTAGTGAAATTCAAGGCTCAGGCATATGCTACCATACTGGTTTAGTGGTCATAAATGCTACTGCTGAATAAGAGATTATACGTTTGATGCCCAGTTTGGACAAAATCAAAACCAGAGGACGAGGTAAAAAACCCAAAAAAAAACAAAGCCTGTGTTTTTTTTAGGGTTTTTATTCTTATCATATTTCTTTTAAATAAATATCTTCCCTATGTTGATTTGCTGGAACAAATGAAATGAACACGTATTATTTAATTTAGGTGTTTTGTAACGGATAATAAAATAGTTAAAAATACAAAGAAGAAGTTTTTATATCAGGTAATTATCACATATTTACAATATTTATTTAAAATTATTTAGTTTGAGTGAGTGCTCGAAGAGTATCAGCCATTGCAGCTGACAGCACGTCCACCACGTCTTTCCTTGCGTTGACTCCCATGATGCCAATGCGCAATGCTTTGCCCAGCGTTGGACCACGGCCCTCTAAGATCAGGATATTGTGCCTGTTGAAGACAAAAAATAAAAATATATAATCTCTACATTTCTATAATTCATTTAATATTTTATAATTTACTCAGTATGGGACAATAACATAATTAAAGCCTATATGTTGCCCAGACTAAATAAAAAATCAATCAAATCCGTCCAGTAGTTCCGAAGATTAGCGTGCACAAACACTGCTTTTCTACAATTTTTTAGATGTAATGTAATAAATAATTATGCTGTATAATTTTAAGGAGAGATTTCCGTCATAAATGATTTCTGTGTAGCTTTAACCATAAAGATTGCACACGTGCCGAAAACTTAAAACATGGAGTAACTTCTCCCGTTTTCCCAACATTTCCCCTCACTGCTCCGCTCCTATTGATTGTAGCGTGATGAAAAGTATACTATAACCAGCTCAGGAGATAAAAAAATATGAGTAGTTTTTGTTTCTATAACGGTTAAACAGAAAGACAGACAATTTATTAATTACAGTTTTGGCATCAGTATCTATCCCTAACCACCCCCTGATAGTTATTTTGGAAATATATTTCATGTACATAATTTACCTCTGTACAGATTTATTATAAGTATAGAAGATATTGATTTAAGGGTTCATCTCATAGTATGAGTCCACCCTCCCAAGGTGGAGCAAAAGGATTTGCCAGACTGCAATAACTAAAAACTAACATCTTCTTTCAGTTTTCCTTTTATACGTTCGTGTCACGATGACCTTATAAAACAGTCCCGTGATACTTACTTTTCCCTCAAGTAACTCGTGAAGTCGGAATAGGCAACTCCTGGAGGAAGTGCCACAGTGGTGACAGTAGACAGTCTGTCTTCGGACTTCGGCACGAAGAATTCGAAGCCGTACTCCTGGAGTCGCTGGTGGAAGTAAGCTGTGCTGGCGGCGTGGCGGGCCCAGGAGACGGGGAGGGTCTCGTTAGAGATCTCTTGAAGACAGGCGCGGAGGGCCCACAGCATTGGTGCACATAATGTGTGGTGGTACCTAGGAAGTTGATAAGATTAGGAAGATCAGATGTGAAAGGAGAAACAAGTGTGGTGATCTGTGGTTGTCACTTTATTTGTTCGACGAAAGCAATAGGTTGGCATTATTTTTATGATTGTGTATTCTTAAGGCGCATCCACACATGCCGCCGGCTTATGCCGCCGGCTTATGCCGCCGGGTTTCAGACCGCCTTGCCCAACAACGAACAACGTGCCGGCTGAGATGCGGCAAATGCCGGCGGCACGGCCGCCGGCCACGCCGCCGGCCGTGCCGCCGGGCATGTGTGGATGCACCTTTAGGTTTTGCCTGCGGCATCATCATTATCAGCCTATAATGTTCCCACTGCTGGGACATAGGGCTCCTCTCTGTGAGAGGAAGTGCTGATTCTCAGCCCAATAATTATTTAAGTACAATAACCTCCTTTTTTTTTGAAGTCGGTAAAAATGCCCACCAAAAGTCTTGTTGAATGGAAAAAAGAACTCACTGTCTTGTGTCTCCGTAGCAGTTCCACTGTTGGGCCAACAGTTTGACGTCTAAGTAGAAAGGAGCTGGATCATGGGTTCGGTTATTTATCTTTTGTCTGAAAGAAAAGCAGACAGAAAAGGTTTTAAACATACAATTATATTACCATTTATTTTGGTAAGTGTAAACTAAAGTTTTGTATGGTTATTTTGGCGTGTGGCATTAATTGTAACAGATTTTTCTACATTATTTATTTCTCCTGAATCATGGGCACAAATAGCTCAACCCGATATAAAAAATTGTAGGCCAGCAAGTTTTCTGCGCGGGAATGGATCCCACGCCACATAGCGCAGTAGTCAATCGCTGCGCCAAATGTACCGTTCCACGACCATCGACATACAGTTTTACGAATGCAACAACATCTTTGTCATTCAAGAGTTTTATCCACGTAGCATTTTAATGATATCTTCTATGTTTAAATATATAAATTAAAACATTCTCTTACTCTGCGCGTGCGCTGAATGCCACCGGAGCAATTCCGGCAGGACCGCTGAACGCCTTCTGAGTGGCAGTGAATACCCCGTCTACTCCCCATTCGTCCATCAGGAACGGGGATCCAATAAGTGACACTACGGTGTCCACGAGGAGTAAGGCACCGTATCTGAAAAATAATAATACAAAATAATTAATAGTAGTTACTTAAAATATAATCATTTCTCATAGTTATTCCAAAACAAGCTGTGTGATTTTTAGAAGAACGATAACTATTGATAACTAAGTATTAATATTATTATAAATACCAATATTAATATGAGTTTATTTAGGAACAAAGTAAATCTGTGGCCAATACAAGAAACGAACTTAATATACTCTATAAAGAAAAATATCTGGATGACCGAGCTTCGCTCGGTTTTTAAAATGTCTATATCTTGGGAACCGAGCTTTTCTCGAACCTGGGACCTTGATAAATCGATTCCTTGAGCCAAAAACCCCTAATCTGTAACTTTCATGAAAATCCTTGGAGCCGTTTCCGAGATCCTGATTATATATAAATATACAAGAATTGCTCGTTTAAAGATATTAGATAGAAGAAAAGAGGTCAGAATGTAGTACTTATAATAAAATTGCTGGTGATTAGAAAGTAAAAACTGACACGGATGCCAGAAAAAAAAAACAAATTAAAAATAAAACTTTATGGCATCTTATATTATTTTGGCCACAAATGGCCAGCTTCTTTTGCATTTCTACATAAAATAATATTCTTAAAGGAGTTTGATACCAGAAAAATAAAAGTATGTATTTGGTGTTAACAGTCACTGACTAGAATAAAATATATTTGCCCGGTGAACTTTCACTTACTTGTGGCAAAGGTCGCCCAAGCCTTCCATTTTCTGCACTGTTCCGGTTGAGGAGTCACCGTGTGTGATGAATAAGGCAGCAGGACGCAATCTCTTCAGTTCAGGCTCCAGTTGTTCCAGGGTAAAGGTAGCGTTCATTGGGACTTTCGTCACTTCGGTTTTGATTCCTAGAAATATTGCGATTGATTGGTCAATGGCATTTTAGCTTTGCCATCTGAAACTGGCGTTTTACCAGCTGGAAGTAACTCTATTTTACGCTTCTATCTTAGGTATCTGTTTATATAATATAATACGACTAAAACTACCTTAAGAAAATTGTACCTCTGTTGTAATTATGTAAACCTTTATTTTGACTTAATTTTTGTTTTATACACACAATTATACTGTATATATGTCGTAGGATAATTTGATACTTCGAATCTTCGCGGAAATTCTAGGGGTTTTGCGAAAACGCGGATAATTAGACATAGGCGAAAAATTATCAAATCTTACTGGACAAAGTCAGGATTTTTGCGAAAATACTCGTAATTATAGCAATATTGCGAAACGAAACGCTGGCTGTTATGAAATAAGAACGCTGATTGGTCGGTCAGCGCGTTCAATAAGAGATCGTCTCTGATTGGTTGACGTCTTAATTTGATTTATTCCCTTTACGTCGAGTCCCGTTACGTCGAGTCTGAAAGTCTATTGTTCTCCAAAGTATTGATATTTTACGCTTTCTATTACCTTTACGTCGAGTTTGGTGAACAAGTACAGTCAGGGATGTAAATTAAAAGCCAATGGCATAAAAACATGTTAAAATGCTCTGATGATACTTAAAACAAGTATAGGTGAAGATTACCTAAAAAGGAAGTTCAACGAAGCCCCGCTCCGCGGGGCTTCTATTTCTGCTTACATAGTTTAATGTAACCTAACACGAAGGGGATGGAACCCCTTCGAACCTAACCTGTCCGTGTCGGGGTGCCCACGAGTCCCGAGCTCGCTTCGCTCGCTCTTGGATCAAAGTCCACAGGACCCATCATTGAAATTCATAATAATATCCTTAAAACTAAACTATCCTTGTCGGGGTACCTTATTTGACGTGACTGTACTTCTAAAATATGATATATTATTTAAACTCGACGTAAAGGTAATAGAAGCGAGGTAAATCAACTAAGCTCGACATAGGGGTAATAGAAGCGAGACAAGGTTTTCGGCTCGACATAAAGGGAATCAACCCTTAATTTTAACGTTAATCATCGGCAAACTAGGAACCAATTAGAAGTCAGCCAGCAAAATTGTAGCCAATCAGTGTTGAGCACATCAAATCTTACTATAATAACGAGTATTTTCGCAAAAATCCTGACTTTGTCCAGTATGATTTGATAATTTTTCGCCTATGTCTAATTATCCGCGTTTTCGCAAAATCCCTAGGATTTCCGCGAAGATTCGAAGTATCAAGTTATCCTACGACATATACAATATATCTATCTTATAGAAGCGTAAAATAGCGTTACTTTCAGCTGGTAATATACCAGTTCCAGATGACAAACTATTGAAACATTTTGAACATTTTTTCAAAAGTTTCATGAATATCGCTCGCGCCTAAAGCTACTGAAAGTCTAAAAGCTAGAAATATTCCAAATGATGCACTTCGTGAGGGTAAAATACAAGAATAGCCAATGAAGTTGCTGGAAATCACTGGAATTGTGCACGAAGTTCGTGGATCGCAACGCTATTGGCTATTGATTCACGTAGTTAAATCATTTGGGAAATTGCTAAGTGGGCGTTTTAAACCCTCCGCTATATTTATAAAAGCGAACCCCCTTTTAAATAAAGAATTAGTTTAAAAAACAGTAATGTGGACCAAAAATTACCTAATCTCTTGGCAATGATTTCCGCTCGTAGATCCCAAATGCCCCTGGAAGCGATGAGGAGGGTTTCCCCAGGAGCTACTAGGTTGCTGATCACTGACTCCATGCCAGCATGACCGGCACCGCTCATGGCTAGCACTAAGTCACTCTTAGTTTGGAAGACATACTTTAAACCTGCTCGAATATCGTCTATTACCTGCGAAGTTATAAAAATTGTTATTCCACGTAACATAGAATGTTCAGATTCTTAGTTGGCCACTGAGAATTGAAGTCAAAAACACGAAAGAAAAATTACCCCGTTGTTCGATTCTAACGTAAACCAAGTAAAAATCTCTAAATAACATTCAAATGTATGTGGAGCTCACTTACACATTCATAAAAATGTGGCTTCACTAAAAACGTTACGTTTTCTTAGTAACACGGAATCTAGACATTTTATAATCATAACCTCGTACTATCAAAGGAGTAAGCTAATTATATTCAATCAGACTATTCGGCATAATCTCCACTCTCCAGCCACAAAGACCATTTTCCTATCTGTATGAGTCTACAGGAAATACTTACATGATAGAATTCATCACAGTTAGGTGTGATGATGGGCCTGCTAAGGGCCTCCGCGACGGAAGGCCAATAGTCGCAAGGCCCCGGGCCACACAGCAGAGGCTTCACGAATTTCCGGTCCGTTATCTTCGGAGCGGACACCCTCAAGTTGTCGTAAGACATTGCTTCTAATCTGAAACAGTAATACTTCATTGGGAAAAGATGGCAATTACGTATATAAAAAAACCGGCCAAGTGCGAGTCGGACTCGCTCATGAAGGGTTCCGTAGCAGCTAGTAACATTATATAAACGTTCTTGTAGTTGGTTGTACCTTTGAAACGTAAATTGCTAATTACGGTTGATGACGCATTAAAAAAAATACTTGATCTTGTTCAAACCAATTTTTAATTGAAGTTTGTATGGTAAATGTACTACGTCATGTATTTTTTTTTAGTTTTATCATTTTCTTATTTCAGAAGTTACAGCCCCCCCCCCTCCTAAACCAACATTTTACCACTTTGAAAGTGTCTCTCGCGGAAACTGATCAGTTAAGAAAAAAACGATGTTAGTAGACTTCACATGGAAACTACGAGTATTACAACAGATATTTGTGTGTATTTCAAACTGATGGTTTTTGGTATTTTTTTAGCCTGTTTAGGTAGGTCACATGTTTAATACACAGTATAATTATGTATAAGTGTACAGCTATGTGAATCGTGACGGCTACTGGTTATTTATTCGTTATTATCTTATAAAGCCAAATATAAAGTTATCTTATAAAGCCAAACAAGCATATTATTATCGTTATCTTTTTAATCAATTTACTTATTCTACTAGGTTCAGTTCCTGGTGGGATTATTCATTGATAGCAACTGACTCATCTGTCTATTCATATAATTTACAATCTAGGTGCTATTGGGAAAGTTCCCTATTTTGTCCCATTAGAGCAACAACGTGATGGGGCTATGTAAGGAAAATGGTTTCAGACAAATAATGCAAAAGAAAGAGTTGACATTTAACATTAAAACTGAGATAATAAATTCTATGAAATACTATAATAATTGAAGAAATCGGGTGCGTCTCATTTCATATAAAGTTATTTGATATATTTTCATTTCAATAACGTTCACATGATATAATCAACGTGAGATATACCAACGGTTGATATAATTTCTCCACACATAATGTTTGTGTTACTCTAAAACTCATTTCATATAATTTTATTTGATATAACGTTTAATATAGCGAAAATCATTACATATAACGTTTGAAACGTATAATTTTTCAGTTATTTGACCTAGGATGCAAGAGCGAGCGAAGCGAGCTCGGGACTTTGGGCACCCCGACACGGACAGGTTAGGTTACTTTAAACCCTGTACGCAGAAATAGGAGCCCCGCGAAGCGGGGCTCCGTCGAAGATTCACGGCAGGTAGTACTATTACTAGGTACATCAGTGTTAGATTACTTGCCAGGAAGAAAAAAAAATTAGACCAAATAAGTTTTATGTCTTTTGAGCGGTATACAAAACGATTTTATATTCATTGATTGTTATGCTTATAAAAATTAGTCATTATAAAATTATGTCAATCGTTTATTATATTATAAGATCGTTATATCAAATAAAATTATATGTTCAGTTGTTATCTCTTGTAAGTTTTAGAGATTTCGTAGTTATATCATATATTACTTACCCGAAGAAATCGACTAATGGTTTATATTTTTTTTTTTCAGTTTTATGTAAATTTATTTTACTTACGATTTTATTGTATTAAACGTTGACAATGATTGTGCTGCAACACAACACAAAAACTTTGAAAAAACAATATTAATCACTAGATTAAAATTAAAACAGACTTTTATTTTTTTAATGTGAGCGAAGTAAACACAGCTGGCGTAGCGTTAGTTCGTGATAACAGTCATGGAAACAAGGGCTTATAATGTGTATATATACTCGCAGCGATCGTATCAACTAATTATAGCATCGGCGTACCTATATAAATTATGATAAATAATGACAATGCTGTTTTGTGAATAATGACCGATCACTTTTCACATTTTGTTTAGCATTACATAAACTCGAATTATTTATGTGCCTTCGGAAATTACGTTTTTAACCGACTTCAAAAAAGGAGGAGGTTACCAATTCGACTGTATTTTTTTTTTTTATGTTTGTTACCTCATAACTTGCGACTGGGTGAACCGATTTTCATGATTCTTTTTTTATTCGAAAGCTTGTGCTTCCCGTGTGGTCCCATTGTCACCATTTTTGGATCTGATGATTGGAACTTGGAGAAATCGAGGGCAACCCTCAAATTTTATTGGCTGACACATAGTTTTTCGCAAATCTTATAAAGTAATTCAAGTATTTGCGTATGGAAATCATCATCTCATGTAGCTGAGCTGATGATGGAAGGTACAACTCCTCAAATAAGAAAATTATGTTTGTGTTCGCATATCTCCGGAACTACAAGTCCGATTTAAGTAATTCTTTTTTTGTTGTACTAGGTATCGTTCAACTTAGGAAATATTGCAAATTTCATCAAAATCGGTTGAGTAGTTTTTGAGATAGGGAATGAATTAAAGAGATGTTAACGATGTTATTACCGGTGTATTTGACAAGAATTTTGGTTGAATATTCAAACTAAAAAGAGTAAAATAAAAACTTTAAAAAAAAAAATGTGACCGCCTTCAAAAACAACCACAAAAAAGGGTAAAATAACCTACAAAACTTTTCTTTCGGAAGTCGGTGGCAAAAGAGACAATGAAATTAATAAAAAAAGTCACCGACTTCCGAAAGAAAAGTTTTGTAGGTTATTTTACCCTTTTTTGTGGTTGTTTTTGAAGGCGGTCACATTTTTTTTGAAAAAGTTTTTTTTACGGAAATATGATGATGACTAATAATAATTTAATGTAAAGTTTAATGCTAGATACACATATTTTAAAGTAGCATTCATAGATCTAGTTTGAAAAGCAAGTAATGATTTTTTGTCTAAATTACGCAATTTTAATATACATATTTTAAATTTTAAGTAGGTACTATCTTGTGATCAATGGTCAAAATGTTGTTCAAATGTCATAATGGTTTTAAATAATTTTGCATCATCAGTACCTCTAGTTACCAGAATTGGCCTACTTGAATCTGCAACATGCGCTCCACCCAGCGCCGCCGGTATGGCTGTTTTCTTTCTAGTAAACATAAGTTCCTCGCAGACAAAGGTGTTACGAAAAGCCGCGTGCGTTGTTACCACCATTGCAGGCACTGCTTCGCGGACACTGTGCAGTCATATTGTGAAGATTGCTCTGTTTGCTCAACTTCCTGCTTTGTTTGTTGTTCGGTACATGGCCAAGAGCAAGAGCTCATAGGACGCCGTTGCCTATTTATATACGAGGTAGTGATATGTCCTAAGCTTTGAACTTCGGACATCTCCTCAGGATATTTCTTCCCGCCCACTCCTTCACACTTGTGAGTCTATAAACTTCTGCCAGCACAGCGAAAGTCAGAAGAAGTCAGTAACAGACTTGAGGATTCTGATGTCAGAACAGATACGGGCACCAGCAGGCGCGGTGCGGATAGCGGTGTGTCACGTTCTGCGCTCTCGAGAGCAACTACACCCGTGTCTGTGACGCCGCATTGGGTGATGAGATCCGTATGATAGTAATACGGACCAGTACTTGGCCGGGGCTGCGTTTTTTTTGGCGCCCACGTCACTACTGCGTGGATACTTCATGCTTCGTTTGTTTGGTATGGATAAATCGTTTAATGTTGTTAAGTTATAACTTTTACACGAAAACTACCGATGTAACCGGCGATAGTAATTTTCATGCTAAAAGTACAGCTGAACTAAAGGCCAATAGATTTTCTACATTACTTCAAAATAATCCCCACAAAACCTATTTTTTGGGGTTTATTGCATTTGAAACAGTGTCTAAGTAACATGGGTAATTATTCCGTGTGAGTCAGTAAAATTACGACTGATTCTTCCTCTACCCACCTCAAGGTCAAAGACCGATAACAATGATGATGACGAAATTTTTTTTTACTCAAAAATGCATGTAATGTGGTCATTATTTTGACAAACCTTGTTTGAGCAAAGTCGACTTTGCGGGTCTGTTTCAAGGAGCGGCCAGCAATGTTTTTGCTGGCCGCTCTAACAGGTCGGCAAAACATTGCCGGCCGCTATTCTGACGTTTCAACGTTTTAAAAAAACAAATGCAAAAAGATTTTATTTAAAACACAGCTGTTTGTATTTAAAGAGGTAGGCACAAAAAGATTGCATTCCATATTAAAAAAAAATTCAAAGAAGGAACAAAAGCGCGGTTCAGCGAATTTTTTATTTTTATTTAGTGACTTTTTTGCTTTATGTAAATGAAGTAATAAATGAAATGCAGTCAAACATCGCATTAAATTATCGCAAACTATCAATAAGTAATAAGAAACCGGGAAAGTCGGTGTTGAATTTTAGTAACTGTATTTTTCATAATTGTTATTTTAATTAAATTTCTAGTTAATATATATATTTTATTTAAATCACTTGCTGGTTTTATGTAGGTAGATACTTGCATTTTTGAGTAAAGCACTATACAAGCCTTGGCCCACTATGTCTGCTTCGCTGGTCACGCTATGATTGCCTCCAGCTAGCTTAGCTACGCTCTAGGCCTTCCAGCTTGGCCATCATGCAGCCCTTGCTGTCCTCGCTGTAAAGGCCTCGGCCTACGGCCTCGGCCTTTATCTCAGCTCGTCCATCAAGTGGTGCATGCTGACCGCGCTGTGTCGGCCTGGAGCTGCGCTAGGCTGCGCTGTCGGCCATCATCAGTGCGACCAGCAAAGTAGCCATTATAGGCCGCGGCAGTAATGTACTATTGTTAACAGTAATTTCTTATTTTCAATCGTCTTTGTTTTGTCTTTAGGCAACCTATTATAATTCAAGTATTTATCTATATGACTTATGTTGTTTATCCAATATGGATAAACACGCGCGATATTTCACCATGATTGCGTGCAGTTATCACTAATAGTCCGCCTCCATGACCTGTGAACCGTAATAACTGAATGTCATTTAGTTTATAGAAGACATCACACCATAACTTTATTTAAATATAAACACTGCTGGTGTACATTGAGATAAGATAGAGAAACCGTAGTAAATTATACCTATGCATTGTCTCTGCTTTACTTTACTAAGTATTTTACAAAATAAATATTTCTTTTGATAATGGTTCTTAACAGATCGACTCATTGGTGTGGTTGTCGTTCGCGTACTGTGTTCGCGTAACTGCTTCATGAGGCTGTGGATTTGATTCCCTAGTCGGGCATCAATAATTTTGAATTTTTCCATAAAGAATTTCTCAGCAGTTACGAGTCTTGGTTCGTATAAAAAATTAGAAAAATAATACCTATCAAAGTCCATTTCATTTAGAAACATCTTCAAAAGTACTACAGCAACCAATTTTCTTACGTAAACTATGCTCCATTTTCTTTTCTTTGTTCTCTTATCTAAGAATAAACTATAATTAGGTGTTGACGTCTAAATTATCGTTAATACACTTGTCATGTTATATTTCACCATGATAACATGCGCTTACCCCATGATCCTTTGACCCTTGATTAAAGCCAGTTATCACACCATGACTTCATTATGATAAATGTTATAACGGCAATACTCGAAGTTATGATAATACAACAACTCATAGAATTATACAATTTCAAACTATTTTTCTTTTGTTATAAAAAACAAAATTCACGAAGATACGATACTGGCAATACGTCACAAACAAATACAGTTTTTATTTAAATAATCATTATTTAATTAAAGAAAAAAATACACAGACGATGGGCTAATTATATTTAACATTTTGTTGTTGTTACAACATTATACTAAAGACCAGAGAAACATTAGTTTTACATTATGTTCCATTTTCTAATAAAAATGCCCGGTGTTCGAAATTTTTATATATATTAAATATAATAGAATAGAATACATAATCTAGGTTTTAAACTATCTGTACTCTACTCCGTGTCTTAAGGGCCATTTAGACGGGGAGAGTTTCACGACTCGAACATACGATAATCGAATGAATATAAAATATTGTCTTCGTCTAAACATCGCCCGTTGACTAGGGCGATAATCGCCTCGAATAGGAAGATTTCTCGTGTCCATCTAAACAGAACGTCAAAGCAATAATCGCATTTCGAGTTTTTATGACAGACTGTCACTCATGTTAGCAACTGTCATTGACAGTTGCTAACATGAGTGACATAACAAAACAAAACGGTTCAAACTGATTTGTACGATACTCGTATGAACGAGACAAAATGTCATACGAGATCGTGTTAAGACAAGTCGAGTTTCTCGTATGCGAGAATCTTCTTATAATAATATCGCCGTGTAAACAAACATAGATATTATCGCCTACGATAATGTCATATGCGAATCTCGTATGATATAATCGAAGACGAGATTTTAGTTCTTGCCTGTGTCACGGTAATAATATCTAACAGTATTTGATCTTCATACAAACGGACGAAACGCGAGCTATACCACGTGACTCGATGTCGGGGCGCGCTCGGGGCGCTGACAGTCACGGCCGTACCGTAGTGATGAACGGACGGTGTGTTGTTTTTTTAACAAAATCAGTTCATGGACATAATTTAATATGACGAGTAGGAAATATTGTGCTGTTTTTGGGTGTATGAATTCGTCAATAACGTATTCAGTCATAAATTTTTTTTTAAATACCTGTAAACTCTGAAAAGTACTGACTATAAAATAATTATACTTAAGTACTAGTAGCTGGCAGGTAGGTACATAATGTGTGACTTTTTAATGGATAAATATTTTCTATTATCTAACGAAAAAAAGGGTATTTGAATTAATAAATACAGTGGATATACTAAAGGAAAGTTACTGAAACGAATGAAATAGGTAAGTTATAGACAGTTCTGAATGAATCATGATACGGTAGGTACTTACGCTTGTGTTAAAATCCTTCCTATTCAATATACAAAGTATTTTATTTGTTTACTGATGTAAGAAAAGTATATTTACAATCACAAAACTAAATAGATACAGAAAGTAGGCAAATGTAATTAAAATGCTAGAGACGGGCGTCGGATCGAACAGCCCTAGCGCATGTTTACGTACCGCGCGGCTGTAGGTATTTATTTCTATCATGCGGCCGAGATCCACTACTGTAGATATTTATACTGTGCCTGTGTGTAAACATCTTGATACGATTATGTTATGGAGATTATTGCTTGCGATAATTGCTTAGACATTATCGAACGGAAACGTTCGAGAAACTCTCCCCGTCTAAATGGCGCTTTAGAAGATTTTTCTCTGACTAAATTAACCTTCGGATAGGTACCAACTATTGATAAAAATAGTTATTATTTGTGAAGTAAAAATTTTGAAAATACATAATAAAATAAATAATGTTATAAATTAAATTCCACCAAAGCTTCTGGTCATATTCCGTATGCCATTAACAATGTTTGTACTTATATTAAATTTCATTAATATTTCGGCAAATGATGTTGATGTGTTTCTAATTGAATTTTATTACAGTTATATAACTAAGAACATTTGTGCATAATATATACTTTACTAACGATATAATTATGTTTTCAATTTCAAATGTAGGTATTTTAAACAGTTTAGCAATTTCATTTCCTTACCTTTAAATCTTATAAAAACTATTACTAATATAGTATCGGAAGTAACATTGTAACACTAGTACAGACGCCAGCATAACAACCTACCTCAACATGTAAAATATATCCATTAAAAATGATTTTTCTCCAATTGTGGTAAAGTCTAAAATGTACTGAAGAAATTCGACAGATTGAGGTAACTTTATAGCGTATTAACGTCTTTACTTACGACTAAAATACTCGTATTTTCTTGGAAATTAGGTTAACAAGTAACCGATGTCGATTAAAAACATGTCACTTGCAAAGAGCAAGTTTAATGGTTGCTTTCATCTAAATATCATTTATTTTCAAGTGAATAAGGTAAACTTTGCTATATTTAAAATCTGAACGAAATAAAAACATTTTATTTATTTGTAAAAGCACAGAATATATAATAGTACCTAATGGTAAAAGGTACATTTATTGTTGCTACGTCGTCGTAACCATCCGAAATGACGTCACTGCTACGCTGCTACACATGCTACGCCGTCGTAGCAAACTACGAAAAACTAGACTAGCGTAGCGTAGTAAAGTGAGGACGATGACTTAATATAGTTATTTACAGTTAATAATGAAAGTAAGAAAGCAAATTCAATTAATGAATAATTGAGGTATGAATGAATTATAACTTAATTGAAATGCTAGAAAAATGTTACAATATTTAGGTACACCTCCTAAAAACAAGACAAAAAGAATTCCCATAAATTATTAAACTTTGAGTACAGCCTTTCATTTCGTAACCTTTTAAGAAGCGAATATTTAAAAAACCGTCACTGAAAACATTTTACGTCGCAGCCAGGGAAGTACTAGCACTTATTCATCTTACCGTAAACAAATATAAGCCACGAAACAAATTTTAAATTAAATCCCTTTCTCTCGTCGAGTTAACGTCCCGCGAGACTTTTCTCTGGTCTTAATTTCCGGTGTGTTTTGAGTGAGGACATAGTTGGATGGGCGTTCCAACGAGGTGGGTAGTCCACCTCGTTGGAACGCGACAAAGGAATGAATTAAACGCATGTGTACTAAGTCGTACCTGTCAGCAGTTATGTAGGTTTGGGTATAATGGGTATGTCTAAACCTATTTGATTAGTCTGTCCACTTGCCCTGGGTGGAGCGGTAAGGCTGTTAGATCGTACTGACTAAAATCCACAATATTCCTTCAATTGTCGTTTACGTTCCAGGGTCACGATAGACTGCTTAGACTATCCCAGGAGCCCGGGAAGCTGTTGTTCGTACGTAGGCCGCGTCAGTTTGCTGACAGATCTTTCAGGCTTGCGTGGTATACGAACATGGTCCACGGTCGCACGCGGTGGCTAGAAATCGCCTCAAGAAGACCCACGTCTTCGACGTCTTTCGCGGCGGCTGGGTCGTAAAGTGACGTCAGCAGGCAGCTACTCTCTTACGTATTTTAAATTCTCTTTTGCTAGCATAACTTCTTCGTCCTTTCCATGCCTCCTCGCCCCGTAGCATGGCCTCAACCAACGCCGAGCGTGAGATGTCGTCGCCTATTGCCTCTGTGAGGACACTATCATGTTCCGTCTAAGCGAAGGGGATCTCTACCGTTTGCTCCAGTGTGTCTTCCGGCGATCCGCATGAAACCCTATTCCTGTACCCTATGTACGTTTCTGTAACGCAAATAGCATTTCAGGATGAACGGTTCAGTGGTCTAGTCGTGAAAATGTTACAAACTTATTTTCAGATTTACCATTTAGTTAGGTTATAAAAACAGTAGAAAACCGGAAGTCGCCACTGTGCTCTCGCTACCAGCACTTATTACGTTAGTTTTATGGCACAATAATAAATCTAACGTTCCTTGTTTACATCAAATATCAAAGATTTTAAACGTTATCAACAAACAAAAAGATTAGTTCCGTTTCAATCCGTTCTGGCCAAGCTGTATAGTTATTATAGTAAAGACTAAACAATCTTGGTTCTAGCCTTATCGCGACTTTATAAGTATTCTAAAACAGTTTTGGACCTCATTTTAGTAATGACTTCGCAAGTAATTAAGACAAAAACGACAAAATGGAGGAAGAACTAAGCACTTAAGAACTTATACAATTAATCGGTCTTTAAAAGCTGAATTAATTGGATTCTTGGATTTTGGAATCTATGAAACCATATTGTAATACCAAGACGTCTCCTTTAAAGTTTCAGGTTACACTTTCAAATAGTTAACACATTATATTTTTGTGTAAATGGTAAACCACCTGCAGTACTTATTGGTTCGCTTTCTTTCATAAAAAGAGGACCGTTTATTGTGTAAATCTATGTGAATATTTTCTATTATGTGTACACAAAAAAATCTATCCAAAACAATAAAGTAAAAAATAAGCTTGTCATATTTCAACGATATACTTCTGTCTCACTAGAAATATCTACCAAAGAGCAAAACAGCAACAACGGTTCATTAAGCTGGTTACACTTCGATGTAAACGTTTGCTGGTGAAATATGGCGAAGCAGCCAGAGCCAGCTGAGTGCATTAGTCGATTTAAGACGCGCATTACAGTATACCCATTATTTTCACACTTCGTTTGGCAGCCGTCGACGTGGCCTGCTGTTGCCGCAATTTTCAGTTAGTTGACTAACTCCTGGGTTGTCGTGAGCCGTTAATGTACTGGCTAATAGTTCACAGCAGGTTTTTATGTTTGCTTCTCAACTTCTACTAAACAACTCATAACTTTCACGATGTAGAAGTCAATTAGATTTAGTGTCGTCTGTCTTTTTTTTTGTGTTCTCTCTGTCCTTGGTTGGTTTTGTTGTTTGTTTAAATAATTCGTGTGTTTGAATTACTATTGTTTTTGAAAGTTGTATGACATGGTTACCTACGAGTATAACAAGGAAAATAAAAGTGGTCGTTAAAATTAAGTATAATTATCAATTTTTTACCGACTTCAAAAAGGAGGAAGAAAAGCAATCACAAAATAGTGCAAAATAGCTTCTTTTGGAACTCGATGGCAAAAAAGTCAATATAAAAAACAAAGTCACCAACTTCCGAAGGAAAAAATATTTTACACTTTTTGTGTTGATTTCAATTCGGTTACTATTTTATAATTTAGGTGGCATAGGATTTTTCAAATCGATTGTTAAACGACGGAGTTATGCCCGAACAAACATAAAAAAAATACTGACATCCGAATTGAGAACTTCCTCCTTTTGGAAGTCGGTTAAAAACACTACTGTACTATAACACTAATCCACTTCTATTTATATCAAGAAACGAGACCTATCGCATATCAACAGTTATTATACCTACCTATTGTAACTTGTAGGAGTATATTCAATACTATTGAATATCATGTCTATGATCGGAATTGCAATTCTATTTGCTTGGTAAGCTAGCCAACGTTTCAGTAATTAATAACAATATCAATATTCGAAATGGTTGTAAACACTACAAACACTGAACTACACAAGTTATAGTTATTTAAATAAACTAGGTTTTGCATGTGACTTCGCCCGTGTTAATTTAGAATATGACTTTCAATTCGTATGTACTCTGCTTGTAATAAAATTCAATCATATTTTTTATAAATATAATACGCATTAACGCATGCGTTGCTAATTTCAAAACTTTTCGAAATTCAATCATTATAAAAAAGGCAAGTGGCGACATCTATTAACATACGAATGTTAACCTTTCATTTCGAAAAAAAAAGTTCGTTTCTAAATCACATGACCAATATTCATTTAATCGATCATACTGATATTTTGCATATTCCTCATATGCAATCCCCACAACTTTTAAATGGCTATACCGATTTTCATCAAACATATCTAAGAACAATCGCCCGTAAGTCACCTTTAATATAAAATAAAAAAAAACTAAATTGAAATCGCTTCATCCGTTCGGGATCTATGATGCCACAGACAGGCAGACACGACTAACTTATAACATGCCTAATTTTCCGTCGGGGGTCAAAAATTCAAAATGACTGGTTCAGTAGTTACGGCATCATAAGACAATGGACACACTTTCGCATTTATAATATTAGTTACGATTTAGATATAGGTATATATCTATACTTTAAGTACTCGTATACATATAAGGTATGTGCAAAGGAATTTTCCATCAATTAGCTTATTAGAGCCTCGCTGCATTGTGGTTGTAATTAGCACAGATTATATGCATGAGTAGGTACGTCAATCTCGATACAATAAAGCATAATGACTATTATTGAGAGAAACAATATGCTGTCTAATTACTTGTTGCTATAATAAATGTCTAAAATTTTGAGAAAGAAAAAAGAACTTTTCATCCCCCCATCTCGGAAAGGCTATTTTTCCTCTTCGATATCTGAGCGTAAAAACCGTTTTTATCCTCTAGTGGATAAAGTAAATTGAATTTAGAACATGCACGTGCAATAAAGAGTTGTATCAGTAAAGGCGGCTGCTAACCCCTACAGCTGATCGCTTGTTGTGGTGCCCATTTCACGTTCGAAGGTTGTCGTACCACATCAAATTTCAAAAAACTAAAACCCGACTACGAAAAAATCGCGCACGGAAAAGTACAAAACAAGAAAAATAATTTCATTTAACCGATATTTTTTCCAATTATAAACTTTTAAATATTTATGTCTTTTACATAGATAACTGAAAGTATTATGCTTTTTTATATCTTCCGTGTTCCAAAATTTCAAGCAATAGCCTTGGTCGTATGCCACCTAGCATACAAAGATTGTGTGAAACAACCGTCGCAGGTGGCATACGACCACGGCTATTGCTTGAAATTTTGGAACACGGAAGATATAAAAAAGCATAATACTTTCAGTTATCTATGTAAAAGACATAAATATTTAAAAGTTTATAATTGGAAAAAATATCGGTTAAATGAAATTATTTTTCTTGTTTTGTACTTTTCCGTGCGCGATTTTTTCGTAGTCGGGTTTTAGTTTTTTTAACTTAATTTTTATTTAAACTATTTTGGGGTGTATTATTTGAAGTAAGTAATTTATGTATAGTTTTTGAGTTGTGAATTTAAAATTTAATTTGGTGAGGCAAAGTTATAAATTATGACATTTTTGAATTACGGTATCTCAGAATAATTTGAAAGATTCCTCAATCTTTCCAATTCTTGTAGAGATCGTGGGTCATGGGGATTTTTCAGTAATTTGTTGTGGTCCAAAGAACAAATAAATAACCCATCTAGTGAGCGGACTCTGCTGAGGGCCACATAAGCCTGTCCTTTGGCGAAAAGTGACCTCCCTAAATCTATTACCGCTCTATCCAACGTACATCCTTGCAGTTTGTGTACAGTCACAGCCCAAGTTGTACGACACCTCATTTGTTATGTAATGATAAGTGTTTTAGAAGTTATGAGGGAACAGACAAACATACATACATACATACATACATCTCCTCACCTCCTTTTGGCTTTGCCGTAGTCGGGTAAAAAAGTACAGCTAACACGACATGGTGACCCCCCCCCCCCCTGATGTAATCTGGATCCGCCCTTGCAGTAAGGGGGCGCCGTAGAAAATCTCGCCCAAGGGCGCTGGTAGTGCTAAAACCGGCACTGTACTCATTAAGCCTTTTCATTTGATACCCATGTTGACACTTAGAAACAGGCAAAGTAGCTTTTTATATATATAAAAGCTATATAATGTATATATATTTCAAATGTACACATCAAGCCCTTTAATTTGATACCCATGTCGATACTGTGCGAAAAATTTTTTTTTTTCGGTCACGACTTTACATCACCTAGAGGGCGCCATATTGGATTTGGTGACACGTCACCTACCCTATAACCAGCGGACAACTGAGACGCTTCTAACGACACCTCATTTGTCATGTAATGATAAGTAGTTTAGAAGATATGAGGGAACAGACAAACATACATACATACATACATACATACATACATACATACATACCGGTCAAAATCATAACCCTCCTTTTGGCTTTGCCGTAGTCGGGTAAAAATAGAATTTGTTTCCTCGCATTGAGTTTGAAAAGCAGAGTACGGTCCTCGGGAGTAAAGCTGCGTTGCCTGGGGCTAACTTGAATCCCGAACCAGAATCCTTTGGTGCGTAATATAATATTATTTTGTTACAACCTCAGACTCGGAACCTTCTTGACTTAGAACTTTTTTTTTTAATTTGCTGTGTGCGGTTTTCTATTCACGTCATACTTATTGTTAAGACAAACCAAGATAAAATAATTAAAAAAATATTCTGTAATACTTACTTATATAGTATATTAATACTAAATTAATACTTATAGTAGTTATTAATACCTAAACTGAAATAAAAGTACCTATTTTGTGTTTGTACAATGTACGTCTGCTTTATTTTGCATCTACTCATTTCCTCGCTGAGGTGGGATGAAAAGTTACGTGTTGCACTCAAGTGCAAAGATTTTTCACCTTGTGCTCTTTTGATTCCCTCGCTACCGCTCATGATTCTAATTTTTGAATCACTCGTTGCACTCGTGATTCAATTTTAGAATCATTCGCTTGCTCGATCGTCAAAATTGAGCACGCGGTTAAAAAGCAACTTTGCACTCTTGTATAACAAATAACTATTACATTTTGGAAGGCCTAGAGGTAAAAGGGAACTATGTTGGACCTGTGACCCCCGAAAGCGCCACCACTAACAAAACTAGTCCAACAATGTCAAAACTGTATGAAATGATTCGCAAAAGTATGGATTTTTTTTAGCAAACCTATCATTAATTTGAAGAAACGATCTTTTCCATACAAAAACGTTTTTGCTTTGCGTTGAACTACATATCTTTTCTCGCTTATGTATTTAGATCAAAAATTATATCTTTCGTGAAATTTTAACCCCTAAAACTGCAAAATAGACGACATTTTAATAATAGCCGCATACCAATGACCTTTGGCGTTAAGGTAGTTCATAATGTATCCAGTCGTTTTTAAATTCTCTTATTTGGTTAACAATTTTTAAAAGTACACAAACAGCGACGTTATCAAAATTAAAGCGAATCTTGCTTAATTACCCGTCCAAAGAATATTAAAGTACAGTTTGTAAAGCTGAGACCCCATCTTAAGTGGACTTGCATTTTAAACTTAAAATTATTTATTTGTGAGTGCAATCACAAATTACCTAAATCTGAATATTATGTAAATATGGCGGCGAATGAAGGGATAATTGTGTCACTTAGGAATTAAGATGCCGCACGTGTAATGAGACACATTACTTGCAGGTGGTTGGGGTGAGTGGGGAGCAACCCACGTTGTAATGTAATTATGAAAAGAAAGTGTGGGTGAAGTGGGTAAGGCCAGTAAGTTCGTATAATACTGACTTCATTTAATGGTAAAATTGTGCAAGTCTTGTGATGAATAAGAGCTGTAACTTAGACTTTTATCACATTTCTACCCTTTCTTTATCATTAAGTATAAACAGCTTAAATTATAACCGCACACACTACGGTGGAATTACGCAACACGGTAGGCACTGTCTAAATATTCTATCAAATATTTTCAACATAAAATCAAATCTTTCAGAGACTCCCAGTTACGCATATTAATTAGTTGCAGTGAAAAACTAATTGAATCTTACGCCAGTCTCGAGATATAAACGGAGACTTTAAAACGTAACGATGCATGAAAACTACGGTTAACTCACATTACACTTATCAACTACTGTACTAGTTTAGAATTTCTATTATGAGAGGTCGTAAAGGAATAAGAAAGTCGAAAGATTCTACGTTTACGAGGTTCCGTGTTTGTTCCCGAGAGCTAGTTCTATTGTTTTAGTGATAAAAGTAAGGGCGCCTAGAGACAAACTTGATTTTTCCTCGATTTCTTGTGTCAAATAAGTTTTAGTACTTAGATTTAGTACCCAGAGTAGGTCCGTGGAAGTTTTAAGATTAGCTATTATGGTTTTCAAATAATAAATTGATTTTTATGCTGTTCATTCAAAACAAATAATAACGTATGCTGAGCGTGTATCGTAGCCTTCAAAAATTATCATAATATAAACTCTTCTCTTTATACATGTTACACTAACACAAGCGAAGGCCGTTTCTATTTACTACCCAAAATCCAGTAAGTATATAATGTCGGCGGCATAATCGCGTGAAGTGTAGTTAAAACTTTTACACTTGTTAGTTAACGAATGTAGGTACAAGTTGGAACCAAGTTGCGCAGCTATGTCGGCCGCGCGTCTTCGACAAAGATTTCAAGCTTAGTTTTATGAGTTACATGAAACAGTTTTAATTAAATTACTCCCGTGATTACTGATGAAACAATTTACTGTGATGTTGTAAACCCAGTTTGTCTGGAACTCTGGGAATTTCTTCAGACCTTACTATGTTGCGAGAACAAAGACGATTTCTTCAAATAAACAACAGTTTCTTCGTATAACTCGACATCTAATTTCTCACAAAGATATCTGGTGATTCAAGCGCTGTCAGTTTTTTCCGTGAAATCGAGGAATGTTAGACAATAAACCGGCGATCGGCCCCCAGGGCGCTTGAGTACAAATCCAATTATTTCCCGTGGCGCCGCCTGCCGGTGTGTAATTGATTTATTTGCTCATTTCTTGCACATACAACCTATCTTCGGAATACAGACGCCGGGATTATTCTTTGCTCTACTGGTACTATCTATCGGTAAACGATAAATAAGAGTTTCATAACAAAGTTGAGTTGAACTCGACAGGGTACAAAACTTTAAGCACGGATTTAGGTAACCAACAAAGTTTGTGTAAATATAATAAAGCTAGAATCCTACATAATATTTGTTCACGTTACCTTTTACGTGAAGGAAATGAAATATATGAACCAAGTTTGAAGTGATCCTTTTGCTTATAATATTTGATAGAGGATGTTTTGTGCCGAGACGAAGTTTTTGTACACACTCAACGCTGAATGAAATTTATTATTGAAAGGGTATAAAAACTGGACTGAAAAGGTAAAGTAAAAGTATTGAAGGAAATCTTAAAAATTGATTGCGTCGTATCCTGATTTAATGCTATAATCCGTCTGTGAAAACAGGCGAGCCATAGGTTTTATAGGGAAGGATGTTATCGATCGCGGGGAGCGCCCGAGTGGACAGAGCGTGGGTGAGAGCCTGGGCCTCCGGGCCGGCCGCGGCCTGCCGTATTTAACCTTCAAGCGGGCGCGCGGTCTGTTGTAACGGGAGCGGGCGCGCGTAACCGAAAAGACCTCTCTGATAAATAAAAAAATTGAAACACTTTTTGTCCAATAATTATTTATTTTTATGTACGCAGATATGTTTTGATTGTCTTAAAAATCTAATTTGTCAAAACAAGTTGTTATTATTATGAGAAATAAATATTTTTTAAATCAATGAACATAACTGAAGCATTTTTTGGATTGAGACAAAAATTAGGTACAGAAAATCTTTTTACGGGTTTATACACCTACTCAAACAATAATAGTTACAAAATAAGGATAAAAATTAATTGACTTTGGTTTAATTTTCATCATAATCAGTTATTATAAGGTTTTTTCCACTTTGTTACTTTATCACGCCTTCGAAAACAGATATTTATTTGTGAAAGTTCCCAATTATTCTCATCTGAGACCATGCAGTTTGATTCCCTATCAGACTGAGGTTCCTCTGAAACGATGTAGTCGGAAGTTTCAGACCCTTGGTCGCAGAGCTGTATTTCACTCTCTTCTTCGTCTTTTCCTAGTAGTTCCTCGAGTACAGGACTTTGTGTTAACCGTCCATGACTCATTTTATAAAATAAACAAAATTCCAAGCTTAATTCGATAATATTGAGAAAATTTACGACGTGCGCGATGTCACGATGAGCGTCGCGCGTAAACTTTTCGACGACGGGCGCGTGTAGTCTTTTCGACGACTGCGCCGGGGCTAAAACAATTGCGATCTGTGCAGAGGTGAGAGCACTTCGAGTGACGGAATATTCTTTATTTTACTCCCAATGACATAGCGACAGGCTACTAGGAATGAGAAATACATGTGATGAGTAATAATGATAATATGAACGAAAATGTATTAAATGCGGTCGATTCGACTACGCGCGCCCGCTTGAAGGTTAAGAACGCATTTAAGGGGCTTTACTTCGGACATTGACGGATTGCCGCCACTCCAGCTTAGGTCGCACCGAGCCGACCGCACCGCACTGTCCAATTGACGTTATAAATTGATTCCTGCGATCCTATGTTACATTTTTTTAAAGTTGTTCCGCCTTTTTCACTTAATTTTGCTTGAGATAGCTCGTTTTGGTGTTGATTCTATTGTTGATCAACCAACTGTAATAAGGGTAACTGTAGATGTCTTTTTCTACAAAACAGCCAGTTTAGTGACTATACAATACATTAATTGAATCCATATAATCTTTTGAGTAAATGTTATTACGAGAATTTAACTTTTTCAGGACATTGCACAAGTAAGGCTTTATTAACTTCTGCTTTTTTAACCCGTCTCCAGGATCCAGTCTGTTTAACACCAAAATTCATTCAAATAGTACTAGTTAATGTAGGATTAAAGCAAAACGTTACGTTACTTACAAGGTACTATTATATATTCTGTGCTTACAACCAAAAAGTAAGACAAAAAGAGACAATTTAGTGTCATAATTTTAAACTGAGTTTGTTGTTGTTCTAAATTGTGATTAAAAAATACGCGGAATTAATTTCATACATTACATTCATTACCTTTGAATACGGAAATTCGACGCTATATTGCAATAGTAAAGTAGTACTTGAAAATAAGTGAGTGGGATCAATAGTTTGATATGATAAGTTTGAGTGGAAATCACAATATAAAGTGCTTATTTACATTATCACCATGGCATAGATAAAATAGCACTTCTATGGAAAATTTTCCTAGTTTTGAAAATAGTTATTGTATGTTTCGTTCTCGCTTCATTACGGTTTTATTATGAAGTAAGGTTAACTTATATAGTATTTACCTAGGTTCTGGCTTTTTGAGTTAGCATAGGTCACAACAACTACTAAATATCGGATCGTTTAGTTAATGCGAAACATTGAATACCTCTCAACATTATATTTTTGACTTTGCCCAAAGGATTTTCTCCTGTAGCGTGGGTGCGTTGGTACTCACATACAAAAACACCCAGACCCATACAACTATTTGTAGAACTCTATCGCGATATTGTATAGCGATTAGATATAGAGCCCGTTCATACAAATAATTGTTAAGGGTTGGAATCGAACGCGCGCCACGCAGCGAAGCACCACATTTAAAGTGGTTGATAGATAACATTAACCTTCACAGGTAATTAAGTAGTTGTTATCTATTAAAAATTTGTTGTTTCAGAACGATTCACCTAGAATTATAACAGATCAACGTTTTTCAAAGGGTCGGCGGGCTTCTAATGGTCATAGCGTGACGTTATAAGTATAACCTATAGCTAGACTATCCAATACAAAAACATTTTTTCAAAACGAACCAATGTTGCTGAGATGAGCGCGTTCAATCAAACAATCTCTACAGTTTTATAGTAAACATTACCCATAGATTTTTTACAAAGAGGAAAGATTTGTATTTTTTTACCCGACTACGGCAAAGCCAAAAGGAGGGTTATGATTTTGACCGGTATGTATGTATGTATGTATGTATGTATGTTTGTCTGTTCCCTCATATCTTCTAAACTACTTATCATTACATGACAAATGAGGTGTCGTTAGAAGCGTCTCAGTTGTCCGCTGGTTATAGGGTAGGTGACGTGTCACCAAATCCAATATGGCGCCCTCTAGGTGATGTAAAGTCGTGACCGAAAAAAAAAAATTTTTCGCACAGTATCGACATGGGTATCAAATTAAAGGGCTTGATGTGCACATTTGAAATATATATACATTATATAGCTTTTATATATATAAAAAGCTACTTTGCCTGTTTCTAAGTGTCAACATGGGTATCAAATGAAAAGGCTTAATGAGTACAGTGCCGGTTTTAGCACTACCAGCGCCCTTGGGCGAGATTTTCTACGGCGCCCCCTTACTGCAAGGGCGGATCCAGATTACATCAGGGGGGGGGGGTCACCATGTCGTGTTAGCTGTACTTTTTTACCCGACTACGGCAAAGCCAAAAGGAGGTGAGGAGATGTATGTATGTATGTATGTATGTTTGTCTGTTCCCTCATAACTTCTAAAACACTTATCATTACATAACAAATGAGGTGTCGTACAACTTGGGCTGTGACTGTACACAAACTGCAAGGATGTACGTTGGATAGAGCGGTAATAGATTTAGGGAGGTCACTTTTCGCCAAAGGACAGGCTTATGTGGCCCTCAGCAGAGTCCGCTCACTAGATGGGTTATTTATTTGTTCTTTGGACCACAACAAATTACTGAAAAATCCCCATGACCCACGATCTCTACAAGAATTGGAAAGATTGAGGAATCTTTCAAATTATTCTGAGATACCGTAATTCAAAAATGTCATAATTTATAACTTTGCCTCACCAAATTAAATTTTAAATTCACAACTCAAAAACTATACATAAATTACTTACTTCAAATAATACACCCCAAAATAGTTTAAATAAAAATTAAGTTAAAAAAACTAAAACCCGACTACGAAAAAATCGCGCACGGAAAAGTACAAAACAAGAAAAATAATTTCATTTAACCGATATTTTTTCCAATTATAAACTTTTAAATATTTATGTCTTTTACATAGATAACTGAAAGTATTATGCTTTTTTATATCTTCCGTGTTCCAAAATTTCAAGCAATAGCCGTGGTCGTATGCCACCTGCGACGGTTGTTTCACACAATCTTTGTATGCTAGGTGGCATACGACCAAGGCTATTGCTTGAAATTTTGGAACACGGAAGATATAAAAAAGCATAATACTTTCAGTTATCTATGTAAAAGACATAAATATTTAAAAGTTTATAATTGGAAAAAATATCGGTTAAATGAAATTATTTTTCTTGTTTTGTACTTTTCCGTGCGCGATTTTTTCGTAGTCGGGTTTTAGTTTTTTTAACTTAATTTTTTATGTTTGAAATAAAATATGGATTAAACTAAAAAAAAAAATCACTCTTTCACAGAGAGGAGGCCTGTGTCCCAGTAGTGGGAACATTATAGGCTGTTGCTGATGATGATGATGATAGTCACTGAGTAACATAGGTTTTAGTAATTAATAGCTTTTTTATCCTGTCAAAATCAGTAACTTAGTTTTTCTTTTTCACATTTAAAAACTTTTCTAACACACTTCTATTACTCATAGTTTCACTGTGAAATAGACTCTTATAATATTTCAATGAAACTATTCAACGTTAGTTCCAACCTTCATACGTTAAAATTTTATCCGCTCCCAGCACGCGGGTTGAACTCCATTTTAATTTAGTGTATTGCAATGCAATTTCATTTAATATCGTCTATGAATGAACGTTACATTGTTAAGGACTGCATTGTCGACCAGACTGTATTTTGTTATATAAGTGCATGTATATCACTATTATATACGGCAATGCTTTGTCACGTACCATGTAACGTGTCACCCTTTGAAAATCGTCGCGTCAAAATAATTGTTTTCCATATTATGAACTCTGCAGTCTGATGAATTGTCTGGCTCTTTTAATTAATGATGTTGTTGGTATTTTATTATTTTGTCACTTCTATAAGTAAGTAGATGTTTTATTTATACAAAAGGATCATCGACTTTTGTGTCTGTCTGTGTCGAGAATGATTGTAATTAAAACTTAATTGTTTATGTTGTTACGAAAGTACGTAAGGCTATTGCGGTCTCGGCTTTCATTTGTAGATCATTGACAGTCGCTACTGATAGTCAGAAGTTCGAAAGTCTGACATCCAAACTGTATTTATAAAGAGGTATTGTTTTACATAGTTATTGGAATACGAAGGTCAGAAAGCCTGTTGCTTCGTGTGATGTACTGAAATTCAGCTGAATTCGGCTAGAAAGGGAGCCGACTACAACAAACTAAGGAAAAGGCTAGGCAAATGATGTACACACGAACATAAATTTAAATTAAATAGAGATAAGGAAACTCCAAAGTCTGAGATCTATAGTCTCACACTTAACTCAACCTTTGCTCATTCACACTGTATTCACAAAAATAAATCTTATTTACACACCATTAAAGTTCTTATTCGTATGATATGCATAATCACTAGCTTCAATTTTGCTTGAAGAAATAACGTAATAATTTAATTCGGAGAAGATTTATTTTCCAATGAAAGCAGGTGAGTTAAGTTTGAGTTATATAACTGTAAATTCACTCTAAGCATCTCAAATTACCTGTACCTACACAGTGCGAACGCCTTATTCATGTATGCTAGAACTGAATGGTCGACGCTGTATTCACGTGTGGCAGTAGTGTTTACGTTCATTTGTAGTAGTTACGTACTGTTATATTCATAACTTATACGCGACTCGCGCAATTGCTGACAACACATAATATTTTCTATTAAACCGTTTACGCCCATGCAGACAGTTTAGTAGCAAATTAACAACCAATCCACATTCCCGCGTTTTAAATTCTATTTCGTATACCTAAAGAAAAGTGAGGTTCAAAAACGTGACTGTAGTTTTTACAATAAACTCTGTGAAAACAACTTAGTGCAGTTTTCCTAAAAAGACATTCAGCGGCTGCCGCCTAACATTGGTGTCAGAAGTAAAGGATTTCGAAAAGTGGTTTACGCTATAAACCCCGAAATTTGAACCCGTGGTCGTCGCTTTTGTCAAATTGATCGACGGTCAGTCTCAGCCCCTCGAGTTGAGCCCGCATCAGCAACCTGCCATTATAGTGGTCGACAGTAAGTCTCCTCCTGCATCGAGCCTGCACCACTGCCGGACCTGCACCTGTGGTCGACGATAAGCCTCCGCCTGCGTTGTGAGCCCGCACCACTGCCACACCTGGACCTCTACTTTCTCCTCTCCATCTTCTCTTCGGGTCAAGCTCTGCTACTGCTACTCACCACCTATCATCATCTGCCTGTGCCTGCGTCTCTGTCCAGGCACCGCCTGCAAGAAAGCCACGTAGTCGTATTCGCCACCCGCCACGTCACCCTCCTTGGTCGCGCCAACGTGTCGTGTCCACCCAGAACCACATCCCAGGACTTTAATATTAACTCGTTAAGGAACTTAAGAATGCTCCTGACTGTGCTAATTCTGTAAGTAGTCTAACTTTTACCCTCTTATTATTTTTGTATAACTCTTTAATTTGATTGTGTGTGCAAATCTGTGTATCCACTCATCCTACCTACCAGCATCATGTCATTAAAACAAGAATCTTTAGAAAAAGTCACCTTAAATGTCCTCACAAAATTCATAAAGCCATACTCAGGTGACCGAGAGACTCTTCCAGCATTTTTAACAAATTGCGACAATGCTTTATCACTAGCAGCACCTGAACAGCATGGTATATTATGCAAATATATAATCTCTCAATTAGAGGGAAAAGCACTACTAGCATGCAGTCTTAAAACATTTACGACATGGGCCGAATTAAAAAGTTTTCTAAAAACCACATTTGGTGAAAGAAAACACAGTTCCCATTTATTAGTAGATTTACAAAGCTGCAAACAGCAAACATCAGAATCCGTAACGCAATTTGCTCTTAGAGTTGAAGCCTGCCTAACACGTATTCAGGCAGACATTCACTACTCATGTTCAAACCAAACTGAGCTTATTGGCAGAATAGCTGCTATGGAAGACCTTGCTTTAAACACATTTATATTAGGACTTAATTCTAACATTTCCAATATAGTGCGATGTCGGAATCCTTCTTCACTAAACGATGCCGTGACTCACGCGGTGGAAGAAGAGAAATTATTCAACTTAACGCGTATATCTCAACGAACTGGCAAATTCTGTTCTCACTGTAACAAGCAAGGTCATACCTCTAATGAATGCTTTAAGAAAAAGCCTAATTCTAATAATCATTCCAACCCACTATCCCAAAAATCTTATCATGTTCCCAATCCATCATCCTCTTTATCCTCAGGTAACGGAGAAGGTCAACAAAATTCTAATTATAATTCGAAAATTTGTGCATATTGCAAAAATAAGGGACACGTGATTAATGAATGTCGCAAGCGTCAATATAATAATCAACATCGTTTTCGTAATTTGCCTGATGAAGACTCTATTCAAGGACAAAGAAGTTCCGTCAATTCTAACACATCGAATAACGATGCACGTGTTCATTGTTGCGAATGTGATTGCATTAACAAGTCTAAAGATGATCAGAAAAACGATTTAAACGAAGAATGATTTCGGATTCGTGCCTGCCGAAATCTAAAAGTAAAAACGGCACAATTCCACGTACTAAATCTTCTCCATCTCAGGAACCTTGTAACCAAGGACTGAGTCATACTAAATCCTATTCATCTCGACTGTCCAATAAACAATCGAGTCTTACTAAATCTCATAAAACATCTCAGGATAACCTGAGTCTTACAAAAAATAAAATATGCTCTACTAAATCTTATAATACATCTCAGGATAACCTGAGTCTTTCTAAAAATAAAATATGCTCTACTAAATCTTGTAATACATCTCAGAACAACCTGAGTCATAATACTATTTCAAATAAAATACCACTCCCTTCTACTAAATCTACACGGCCTCAAAATGAGACTCAAAATCATTTTCAATCGCCTGCTATCTCAAAAGTTACAATGCCTATTTTCGAAACAAGCATACATAAATACAAGGTGTCTCTGCCTTTTACAAATCTCATTACAAAATTTTCAAAAAAACCTCTCAGTTTCCTCATTGATACCGGTTCTAGTGTCAGTATTGTGAAACAATCGAGTTTGTCGTGTAAACCCCAACGCAGCAATGAAATAATTCAGCTAAAAGGCATAAACAATGCTGATTCTTATAACGAAACCTTGGGCACATTTCAATTCGAGTTTCAAATATGTAAAGATGCCTTTCAACACAAATTCCACATCATTACAGATGAACTAAATCTTAAATATGATGGCATAATCGGTACAGACTTTTTACGAATTTTTAACGCCAATATAGACTATAATTCTAAATACATGAATCTATGCGGTCATAATGTACCTATTTTATTCGATAAACCAACATACATCATACCGGCACGTTCTGAAGCCGTAATTGAATGTATGGTGTCCAATGACCCCTCGGAATTGCACAATCTACACGAAGCGCTTGTTTTAGATCACGTTGTAAGCGAAGGTGTCTACTTAGCAAATTGCATTGTGACACTAAAACAAAATAATCGGGTCAACATTTCCGTTTTAAACACTACTGAATCTGATTTACAAATTCACGATTTTAAAGTCAAACTTACTCCTATAGATTTTTCTAAATCACGTCAGTTTCAAGAAACAATTCACACAGTCTCTTTATCTGCGTCTGATCGACGTGATCGCGTCCTTAACCAAATCAGATACGATCATCTTAACTCTGAGGAGAGACAAGCCTTATTAGAATGCTGTGCTGATTTCAGTGACATATTCTACCTCGAGGGCGACCCTCTCACTTGCACTAATGCTATTCAGCACTCAATTAATACGGGTAATGCACCGCCTATTAATGTAAAATCCTACCGCTTTCCAGAGTGTCATAAACACGAAGTGGATAAGCAAATAAAAAAGATGCTTGATCAAAAAATTATAAGGCCTTCTAATTCCCCTTGGAGTGCACCAGTTTGGGTGGTACCTAAAAAAATGGACGCATCGGGTCAAAGAAAATGGCGAATCGTCATCGATTACAGGCGACTTAATGACGTCACTGTAAACGAAATCTATCCTATTCCTCTAATCTCAGACATCTTAGACCAGTTAGGTCACTCCAAATATTTTTGTGTTCTTGACTTGGTATCAGGCTTTCATCAAATTAATATAAATCCAGCTGACTCAGAAAAAACTGGTTTCACTGTTATTAATACAAACGGCACCTCGGGACATTACGAATTTACTCGCATGCCATTTGGGTTAAAAAATGCCCCTTCAACCTTCCAACGTCTTATGAATACAGTTTTATCCGGTCTTCAAGGTCTTCATTGCTATGTTTATTTAGATGACTGTATTGTCTATGGAAGTTCCCTTACTACAGTGATAGAAAAACTAAGACTCGTGTTCGATAGACTTCGTCAATTTAACTTAAAACTTCAGCCCGATAAATGTGAATTCCTAAGACGTGAAGTGAATTATTTAGGTCATACTATTACTGATAAAGGGGTTTCTCCAAACCCTGACAAAGTGAAAGCTGTCTCCGAGTACCCTGTTCCTAGAAATCCGAAAGATATCAAATCTTTCTTAGGTCTCATCGGCTATTACCGTCGATTTATTGAAAACTTCTCAAAGCTTACTAAACCTCTAACTTCCCTTTTAAAAAAGGACACAGCCTTTCATTGGAATGTAGAACAACAAAATGCGTTCAATATTTTAAAAGAAAAATTAACTACAGCTCCTTTGCTCCAATACCCCGATTTCTCGCAACCTTTTCTCGTCACTACAGACGCAAGTAATTACGCCGTCGGTGCGATTCTCTCACAAGGCCCAGTTGGAAAAGATAAGCCAATTGCATATGCATCTCGCACACTCAATAAAGCCGAAGGAAATTATTCTACCACCGAAAAAGAGTTACTAGCCATTCTTTTTGCCGTTAAAACTTTCCGCCCTTATCTTTACGGTAACAAATTCAAAATCATAACCGACCACAGACCACTTGTTTGGCTATTTAATGTCAAAGACCCCGGTAGTCGACTCATTCGCTGGCGCTTAAAGCTGGAAGAATACGAATATGAGATTGTTTATAAACAAGGCAAACTTAATTCAAACGCCGACGCCTTATCGCGTCACCCGATACTCGCTATAACACGCAGTAACGTTCTGAATAATCAATCTTATGAAGAGTACTTAAAGTTGCAATCCACTAAATCAATACCTACTACTAACACACACATTGAGGAACATTCACAAGTTCTACATCTCACTAAATTTAAATTGATAGCTTGTCCAACATCGTTGGATTTCGACAATTCCATGCCACACTGTGAGGGTCTTCTTGCTCAAATTGATAATTCTTCTGAAATAATTGCCACTGAACGCGAATCTGATTCGGTATTTACAACATCTTCTAACGGAAAGCATTACTATTTCTTATTCACTAAGGTTCATCATTACGAAGAAGTTAATTATAAAACGATTTATTCACTTTTAATAAAATTACGCAACTCAATCATGGATCAAAATACAAATGAAACCGATCTCGCTATATCAGACTTTAGTGAACCTTTTTCAAAGCTTTCTTATAGTAAAATATATAATATGCTTATTTTTATCTTTCATAACACTAATATTAAAATTCACATTTATAAAAATCAAATTACCTATCCCACTCCAGCTGAAGTACCTAAGATACTTCAGGAAAATCATGATTCACCTATCGCTGGACATCCGGGTATGAAACGTATGCTGAGTCGTATTAAAGAATCGTATTATTGGAAATCAATGCGCTCAGACATCGAAAATTATGTCAAAAATTGTAAATTATGTCAAATAAATAAGCCATTACGTCTATCCAATAAAGCTCCTATGGAGATCACTACTACTAGCACTAGACCTCTCGAAAGGTTGGCACTAGATATTGTAGGCCCTCTCCCGGAAGCTGGTTTTCAGAAATTTAAATATATCTTGACGTTACAAGACGATTTAACTAAGTTTACTTGTGCTTATCCTATGACATCCTCGACTAGTGACGAAATTGCACGTAATTTAATACATTTTATGTCACTATTTGGCTTCCCTAAAACCATACTTACCGACCTAGGTACATGTTTCACATCTGATCTTTTCAAACAAGTAACAGCAATCTGTAAAATAAAATCTATCTTCACTACGCCTTACCATCCGCAGACAAACGGAGCTTTAGAGCGCAGCCACGCTACTCTTAAAGAGTACCTGAAATCTTTCGTTAATGAAAATCAGAACGACTGGCACTGTTACTTAGCTACTGCTCTCTTATCATACAACTCTACTCCACATACTACTACTCAGTTCACTCCCTTTGAACTCTTATACGGTTACAAACCGTTAATTCCAAATTCTCTTTACGGCGTTAATGAAAATAACAACTATCATGAATATGTTCGCGCTCTACAATATAGGATGAAGTTTAGCCGACAGAAAGCTATAGAAAATATCTTAAACAGTAAAGAAACTTCAAAGCGATACTATGATGAATCTAGTCGTAGTGTTACTTACAAAACAGGTGACATGGTATATGTAAAACATCATCACCGACTCCGAAAAGCCTTATCCCCTATTTGGAAAGGTCCCTATAAAATAATCAAAATTAATGGTAAACATAATGTAACTATTTGTATTAATCGTAAACACGTGAAATACCATATCAATGAAATTAAACCCGCTCAAACATAAAAAAATCTGTTTTCAGAACAATATGATACAGCTATTGAATCTAGTCAAAAAAGCGATACCGAGTTATTTAACTTAACGAAAGAAAAAATTCACATAATTAAGTTCACCATTAACACTTTTAAGGCATCTATTTCCAGGCTAAACATGAATGAATTCAGACTAAAAGCTCAAATTGATAAACTTAACGAAATTTTATTGCAAACCACAAACAAAATAACAATGAAGTTGTTTACATTTCTAAAATAAATAATTTAGTGAATATCATTGAAGGTTTATTATTAACTATTACTAATTTTCTAGACTCTGTTCTAAATGCTATTTTATTTGCTAAAGTAAATGTGTCACACCCTTCAGTTATTACTCTAACTAACCTGTTAACTGAGCTATCAAAACAAAGTCATGTTATGAATAAAAGGTTAGATTTTCCAGTTCCTCTTAATATTGAAACTATTCACACAATAATGGACGTTTCCAGACTAACTGCTTATTATTATAAGAAACGAGTTGTGTTTGTCATGAAAATTCCTCTTATCTCAACGATCAAAATTAAATATAATGTTTATAAATTGATTCCCTTACCTACTCCACCTGATCATTCTAATCCAAATACTTTTGCCCTTATCCACCCAACAAACCCTTATCTTGCTATCACAGATGATAGACTGAACTATGCAATGTTATCTAGTATCAATGTCAAAGAATGTGTTAAAATAAGTAGCGATTATTCAATTTGTCAATTGTCAACTATTTATTCTAGTAATACTAATCAGTCCTGTGACACTAAGTTGTTAACGGAAGTAGTATTGACATCACCCAGCGAGTGCGATTATAAATTATTGTATGGTCAAATTGACATTTGGCATAGATTGCATAGTGATGAATGGATTTATGTACAATCAAATCCAAATAAATTAACTGTAAAATGTAAAACAGATATGAAAGATTATTCTATTCTTGGAACTGGATTGTTAAAGTTAACTCCTGATTGTATTGGTTATTCTAAAACTCTACAGTTTATACCATCAACTACTTCTACTTCTGAATATAAAAATAAATTTATAATTGACTTTGATATAACAAAGGATGACTGTTGTAATAAAGGTATAGTTAATAAAACTATTCCTTTACTCTCACCACTATCTTAAGTTTAGTTTGTAAAATATTTTATTGCATTTCCATGTTTTTATTTTATTTATGGTAATGGGTATTTTAAGAAGAATCCTTGTGTTTTTAATCTTCTATGGTTATCTTATAATTTTAATAAGTATTTTAATATTAAACCATATCGTGTCTTAATTTTAATGATTATTTTTTATTTAATGGGCTATTCTATTTCTCTTTGGGTTAAGTATATGTTTTTATTTTGTACTAGGTTCATTTAATTTGAATTCTTAAAATTTTGTAAAACCTCATTTTTCTTGATTCCGCTTAATCTTTTAGGATAAAGCTCCATCTTAAGGGGGGAGATGTTATATTCATAACTTATACGCGACTCGCGCAATTGCTGACAACACATAATATTTTCTATTAAACCGTTTACGCCCATGCAGACAGTTTAGTAGCAAATTAACAACCAATCCACATTCCCGCGTTTTAAATTCTATTTCGTATACCTAAAGAAAAGTGAGGTTCAAAAACGTGACTGTAGTTTTTACAATAAACTCTGTGAAAACAACTTAGTGCAGTTTTCCTAAAAAGACATTCAGCGGCTGCCGCCTAACAGTACCTACTACGTAGTTCATGCCTGCAGGGTGGAGGCTAACAAGCTTCTGTCAATCTCTGAGTGGAACTCTGTAACTATTTTGTTGTGAGCTATTTGATATTCCTCTGTTAAGAAAGCTTGGAGCCAGATATGCTGCGGCCAGCGCTTAGATTTTGTAGTTGAAACATTAATTTTACTTTGCTCGCGTTTATTTAGAATAGGCAATCGATTGCGCACGTTTGGCGCAGTTGGTGAGCAATTGGACTGCAGCGCTGTGTGTTGCGGGTTCGATCCCCGCAAAAAATGTTTTGCATGATCTGCTAGAAGTTGTTTCGGGGTCTGTGTATTTGTGTACAGCTTGGCCAGAACGGATTGAAACGGAACTAATCTTTTTGTTTCTGACAACGTTTTAAAATCTTTGATATTTGATGTAAACAAAGACCGCAGGTTTGTTAGATTTATTATCTATATATATAAAAGAACAGGGGTTTTTCTTTTGACACGACTACAGCCGAAACCGCTAAACGCAGAAACTTGAATTTTGGTCAGGATTTGCAGTCTACCATGTAGATTGGCAATAAGACGGGATTTTGCGAAAATCCTCCTCTAAGGGGGTGAAAAGGGGTGAAAACGTTTGTATGAAAAATCTTATTCCTTGGGTTTATAAACTTGAAACTTACCACGAATGAGAACACAAGTAAGTAAATAAGATTAGCACCATTATTTTATTAAAACTACCCTCCATTGGTAATCTAGGGGTTGTTAAAGTTTGTATGGAAAAATCATAACGCGTGAGCTGATGAATTTGAAAATCAGTATTTATATACTAGATAAGAATTAATCAAACACGTGTTTTTGGATTTTTCGAAATTCACCCCCCAAGTTGGTGAAAAGGGGTATTCAAGTTTTAAGGGGGGATATTAAACCACTAAACGTAGAAACCTGAATTTTGGATGATAGTTGCAGTTTATAATGTAAATAAGCATTAAGAAAGGATTTTGCGAAAATCTACCTCTAAGGGGGTGAAAAGGGGTGAAAACCTTTGTATGCAAAATCTTATTCCTTGGGTTTATAAACATGAAACTTGGTATGAATGTGAGTATAAGTAAATAAAAAAGATGGACACTATTCTTTTTTCAAAACTACCCTCCATATTTGGCTTTTTCGAAAATCACCACCTAAATTTTGAAAAGGGTTGATTAAGTTTTAAGGGAAGGATTTACTGCTTGCTTCGATAAATTCTAAACTGGGCATAAATTATCTCTCAATCGAATAAAGGATGCGTATTTTTATTTACATTTCTTAAATCAACCCCTAACGGGGTGTAAATCGGAAAATCAGTTTGTCTACTACGATTGATTGTTTGTTTGTATTGAGTTTTTAGATTTTCTTATAAGGAGGGTGAGCGGAAATTAAATTCACTGAGTTCGAAATTAGAAACACGCGCAGACGAAGTCGCGGGCAAAGTGCTAGTTGTAACATAAAACTAACGTAATAAGTGAAAAAAAAAATCATTCAAAGTGCTGGTAGCGCGAAGACAGTGGCGACTTCCGGTTTTCTACAGTTTTTTGTCAGGCTGTATGTGAGTTTCTATTTGTTTGGATTTGCACCTACGATACCGGAAAAAAATCTAGTGTAGGGCAACGTTTTTAAAACAAAGTGACGAAATAAAACAAAAAAGTAACCGTATTCAAAAACAACCTCAATTCTTTTTTTTTGCCAACGCTTATACTAGAGAAATCGTTCACTGATATATTTTTCGTATCATATAGCCTTCTATACAGCTATGCATTTGTAATTCAAAAATAATTCCAAAACAGTCTGATAATATACGAGTATCATTTTCAATCGCTACCAAGTTAATAGAACAATTTTTCCTGTGCTCTAGCGGGAATCACAAGGCAGAGCATGCTCGTTCAATGCACGCAGAGAGTTGATCGGGGATCTCATTGTAGCCTATGAGGTTACGGGGGAAGCTGGGGATTTGTAACCTGTCGCCTTATGGGTTTTATCCTCAACCTTATTGATAGGTAGTGAAGGGTGTTGCTTGTATTATTGGGATGTTTTTAATCCAAATGCCGAGGCATTGCCTATGGTTTATAGAGAAAACTCCGTAAAGGGATAAAGTTGCACATATTTAGATCTGAATATAAGAAATATTTTCGGTAGGTTGTGTGGATTATAAATATCCTATTTAAGAATTAATACTGATGACTGTTGTGGTCCATAACGAAATGCTACCGCTTTTGTTCATCAGTACATAGATCTCTAAGTATTTATCGTTGAACAAAACTAGCCCATAAAACAAAAAAACTCAAATTGATGATAGTAGTCATGATATTATTAAAGTTTAGGAGGGGTATTACAACGACTTGTATAGCTCTGTCACTTTCACTCGCCGGAATAAGCCTGGTTTTAAGACGTTGTAATACCCCCTCAGGAACCTCTTTTGATCCTTTTACGTCTAGAAAAATCGAGAAAGGTTACAAATTAAATAAATATCTAAGCAAAAAGATTTATTTCATACCTCCCCTTCCATTATTTCCTCGACTTCCGTCAGATTGTCAGGCACTAGCGGTTAATAATTCACTAGGGCGAGCCTATGACCCTGTGAGAGCGGACAAATTAATAAATTATCGCTATAAGGGACTCGGATGCAATTTCCCGTACATACAAAGTCCCTGAACATCCCATGAGGATAGTATGTACGTGTGATTTATTTCCTTGCATATAACAACTTATATTCTCTTCGGGAGGCTCTTGCAAAATGTGGCTTAAATATGGCAGACATTTTTGTTTTATCAGAGTAACAATCTTTAGTAATATTATTTAGCTAAAGAGTTTGTTTCGTGAAACGCGCTAATCTCAGGAATGAACGGTTCGAATTGAAAAATTGAAAAAAATATTTAATGTCAGCTTTTTTTTTATGTGGTAAAATCATCAAATGAGCCCTTCCGCCCTCCCGGCGGAAGGGACTGTCAGACTCTTACTGACCAAAATCCACCCGTGTTCCTTCCTATGCCCTTTACGTTCCGGGGCCACGGTATGCTGGATTAAGAAAAAATCCGCGACCCCAGCAGGCATTTGGCGCGAAACACGACGCGCCACCGACCCGGGCTTGGTCCTTGGTCGGACGACGAGCTACCCTCTGCTAATCAGAGGGACACGCGTTGGAGCGTCTACACGGCAGGCTATTCGCATACGGGCAAGGAGACCACTTTTCCTTAGGCACTGTGTACCTACACAGTGCCTAAGGAAGAGTTTTTGCCCGCATCCTAGGGTACATCGGAACGAAAAACCGGTCTTCCCCCCGGACGTATCCGAGAGGGAACTCCAGTCCACGGGCGCACGTGGAGGTTTCCTGTCATAGCACCCCATGCTATATCAGCTAGTCTAATTATCGAAGAAGGCTATTACAGTCTTTAAAACATAACGCTACGGCCACCAACGGACCAACGGTACAGCTTGTTTTAAAATAATTTGCTAATAATGCTCATTTTAAATATGAAATTATAATCATTTGGAAAGTGGCCAGCTGTTATTTTATCATATAATGAGGGTCGAAATTGAGTTGGGTAATTGATTTTATTATTATAATTAGACACTTCGTTAATTTTATAATGATAGTTGTAGATAATTGAAAAAAGGGCGTTATGTAAAGTGGGTGCTTGTTGAGTTTTGAATTCTGTTAGAAATTATTCCACAGAATAATGGAATGAGGTACTGTATTTTGATCGTCAATGTGATAGTACCTTAACAGTTATGTGGAAACTAACTTTCAGATGTTAACAGGGAAAAAAATCTTCGGGAACAATGAGGTAGTACACTTTTTAAGGAAAATGAAGGTATCAAATGTCCTATGCCAGGTTTTAGCCTATCTGTATACTTACCGAACTCCAGACGTGAAAATGTACCATACAATACCCTCAGCACGAATGTTCAGTATTTGAGACGTAAAGTAAACTGGAGCTTTGACAATCTCAAATTGACAATTTTCAAGGAAAATACTTGTTCCTTGTTCGCACACCAGAGGCGCTGTTCAATTTTTTCATACAAGAAACGCTGTAAATACTGTAAAGTAAAAGAGTGAAAATTCGTGCTAAGGGTACTGATTTTTTATCGCATTTCAAGTATAAGTAAGGGTATATCATTACTGCTATTGTACCTGCAAATACGAAGCCAACAACACAGCATATACCAGGGACCAGAAGTGTGTGGTATCAAAGTAAAACGCGATGTCGCGTGCTGGGCGCACCGTGTATCAACCTGGTTCAAACCATGTTCCATTTATCATTAGTTTTAAACTGTTTCAACTTATGTGTTCAAACTCATGTAGCTATTACATAAATGCTGCAAAAACTTTACATTGTAAAGACCCCTTTTTTAAGAAATAAAGGCTTTGCTTTTTGTTGTCGTGTACACCACTACTTACCCGTTTTATCTGTCTTCGGCACGAGATGGAGGGCTGGTTTCATCTGGCCCACTGGCTCTGCCCCTTCAAAGGGCTAGATGGGGAAAAAATGTACCATTGAGTTCGCTAGTATTGTCATCGGTATGTACCTACCAGGGGGATGGCACAGGATAAATTTGATTTGTTCCCTTTGACCCCGTTGCCCATGTCCCGTACTAGTCTGTCGAAATCTATGCTATTACCAGCGCGATGGATGGAACCAAGTCAAATTGGATGTTTATACTCAGAAACGGGTGGACCAAGCCAAGGTCAATGTGAATAATGGAGTTTCATGTCCATTCTTCTCCATACGAACCCACCCTTGCGAATGAAAGTAAAATCCGTCCCATCCCATCCCATTTCCTGTAACTTAAAATTTTTAATCGATTTTCAAAAGTGCCTCTTTGATGGTCTGATTGAAATAAATGATTTGACTTTGCCGATGATGATGATGTTGATGATGATGACGTTGATAATGAAGATGGTTGTGGAGTCAAGTTCATCTAACTGGCCTATCCATTTTTTTTCATATATTACTTCAGCTTCCTTTCACTTAGCTTCCCCTCACTTCAGCTTTCCTTCACTTCAGCTTTCCTTCACTTAGCTTCCCTTCATTTCAGCTTTCCTTCACTTAGCTTCCCTTCACTTAGCTTTCCTTCACTTAGCTTACCTTCACTTAGCTTCCCTTCACTTCAGTTTCCCTTCACTTCAGCTTCCCTTCACTTCAGCTTCCCTTCACTTAGCTTCCCTTCACTTCAGTTTCCCTTCACTTCAGCTTCCCTTCACTTTGCTTCCCTTCACTTCAGCTTACCTTCACTTAGCTTCTCTTCACTTAGCTTTCCCTTCACTTAGCTTCCCTTCACTTAGCTTCCCTTCACTTAGCTTCCCTTCACTTAGCTTCCCTTCACTTCAGCTTTCCTTCACTTCAGCTTTCCTTTACTTCAGCTTCCCTTCATTTTATGCTTATCCGTCTTGGGTCGAATCAAAGTGGACATGTTCAAATACTATTGATGGTACGAGTATGGTACTATAAATTATACCAAAAATAAAGTCTTATTTTAAAGTCACGTCTAAAACAGGTCTGTGTCAGAATACCAACCTCTTTATTTCTTCAGTCATGACGTGATAAGCATATTGGTAGCAACGCTGTGTTCAGATGAATATTATTCTCCTTCTCTAAACCTAGTTTTCAAATTAAACGCGCTCTATTTAGTTTGAGCGAAAAAGCGAACACACAAAATTGTCTTGAACTTCAGTGCGTGGTATACAGAAAACGTAATATACGTATATTAAACAACGCTTTGATTACGCCACGGTTAATATACCGCTTGTAATGAGCTCTTTGTGTAATTAGCTACAATGGACGCCACTAGAAGATCCTTTGTGAGGTGCGATCTACCTTTATGAGGGGCTATATTAACGATATTTTTGGATAATATGATTTTTTTTTGCGCTGTCTATTGGGTCGCTTGGTAACATGAGCACCCTCCCTAATTATACATAATTAAACAAATAATATTATATTATATTGTATATGTTTTAATATATTTAGTTTACCTAATTTATTGTAGCATGTGTCTATTTACAATATTTTTCTATTTATCTTTAATTTTTTTTACTCTTTCACACAAAAACTACTGAACGGATTTGGATAAAAAATGCTACACAGATAGTTTATAACCTGGATTTACTCATACGGTATTATTCCGATTTTATCTTCCCGTGGGATAATTTTCGAGTAGTAGCGGGCAAAGCCGCTGACAAAAGCTGGAGATATATACATAATCTCGTTGATTAATGTATATCATTAACTCGTGTAATATAGATTCTATATACTCTATATATTTCTAAGAGAGTTCTGCTAAATATTAATGGATTATGGATGGATATAAACAATACCTACATAGTGACAGTATCTTCAAGTGTTTCTTTTAACATTTCATTACATGACAACTACGAAATACATTAAATAAGTAAACAAATGATAAGTCATCAAAATAATCATTCATGACATTGTATATTTATTATCATTTTGATGAGTGCTACCAGTGATTGTTGATAACGGTGACAAATATTGAGAATGAGTACTTAACTTATGTTTACCTTCGCGTCATTTACTTGCTCACAATTCACTTGTGTAACTATTTGAATTTCATTATACATAAACGTGCTAACGAGATAAAAAAAAAGTATTTTTTAAGAATGGCCATTTTTAAACCTGCATGCCAGAATTCAGAGAAATACGATGAGCGGTTAACGTAGAAGGGTTAACGTCAAGCAGGCATAAATAGACAAAGTTGGGTTTGCATTGAGGAGAAACATTGCAAAGGTATTCAGATATGTTGTTATTTTAATAATTTTAAATGAGATTAGTGTAAATTACATAAGTATGCTGTCGCAATAATATTTTTGCCTTCTCAAAACAACAGGAAACTTTTCAAAACACGCAAATTATAACATCAGCAAAATGTGAGTTTTGTATGTATTTTTAGATGTGAGTATACAGGAAAATATGGCTGGCTTTTGACAGGAACTGCGGTGGAAGAATCTCCCTGTTCTTCACTGAGCAATAAGCACGACTTTCTACAAGCAGTAACAGAAACAAAAGCATACCAAACATTACCAAAGCAACCACACAAAAATAAAGTTAACTGGGTAACAAATAAAATAATACTTTTATGCTCGAGTGCCTAACCCACGGTTTGTTATCAGACGTCTGGAGCGGCGCATAACGACGAACCAAAGACAATGTTCCCCCTTTGTATTCCACTCCACATATACTCGAAATAACAAGGGCTCTATTTTCAATTCCTCCACCACACTCCTCGGGTTCCGTGGTTAGGGTGAGCCCTTGAAATGCATAAAGACTTTTTGCATAAGCGAGCAATTTCTCTTTTTTTCTGTTTACCACACGTAAGTATGAACGGAATGAATTCCAAATTGAATATTGAGATTTCATTTGAAATTTAAACACGTAGCGAACGGTTTGTAAATGTGCATCTGACGCAAATCCGGAATCTGGTATCAATTTCTGGAAATCATTCAGCTACTGAATGGGCGTTTTTCCATTAGACGGCACGGCACCGGCACGGCGCCGGCATGGCCGTGCACCGGCACCGGCGCCGGTGCTTCGTTTTTCCACTGCACCGGTTCCTAACCGGCGCCGGTTCCTTAGTATGGTTTTATTTCTTACTAGTTGTGCCCGCGACTTCGTTCGCGCGGATGTCGGAATTTAACAATGTATTTTTCAAGTGCGAAGCGCCTAATTCTCGCCACGTTTTTCAATATATTTGAATAACAATTCAAGAATATTTGATGTGTTTGATCGCCCTCTGTTGTTCAAAGGCAGTACCATTCAATTGCTACTGGATTAGAGTAATGAATGAAAAATGAATTAATGAAATAAAAAAATATTATGTTGATATAAATAATAAATAAAAATGTTATGTTTCATTTATGTAATTCATTGAATGACACACAAGAACATATATTTCTTCTAAAAAACAAAATAACATGATCATTAGACTTTCAGAAGTAAAGAGGCTAAATTAACCTTATTACGAGCCACAAACGAGTCTCACGCCCTCCGCCCGCGTCCTCCTACACGCCTGCGCACTCACACACGCACACGGCTACTATTCATACACACATTATGCACATTTGCCGGCCGGCACCGACTGGGAAGCTTGCTACCCCGGCGACGGCGACGGCGCCGGCAGGACTCAACGCCGGGCCGACGCCGGCGCCGGTAAGTGGAAAAGCGAGCCATACATTTTCATATATTCTTGCTTCCCCGGCACCGGCACGGCGCCGGTGCCGTCGCCGGTGCCGGTGCCGTGCCGTCTAATGGAAAAACGCCCAATGTATACATGAAATTCTGAATTCGAACAAGCGTGGTTACATAGAGCTTATTTTGATCTCAAAGGAATATGTTCTACCTATTTTCCAACATCATTCTTGATGTAACACATCTTGCTATTCATAACTGATGCAAAAGCGATGTATGCACGTAAGTATAATTAATTCAATTGTTAAGAGGTCTAGCAAATGTAATATATGTATATATTATATTCTTGCTTCCCCGGCACCGGCGCCGGTGCCGCCGCCGGCTAATTGAAAAACGCTAGGCCAGCACCGACTAGGAAGCTTATTACCCCGGCGCCGGCAGGACTCATCGCCGGGCCGGCGCCGGGCCGGCGCCGGCGCCGGTAAGTGGAAAAGCGAGCCATACATTTTCATATATTCTTGCTTCCCTACCGGCACGGCGCCGGTGCCGTCGCCGGTGCCGGTTTTCGTGCCGTCTAATGGAAAAACGCCCAATGTATACATGAAATGGGAATTCGAACAAGCGTGGTTACATAGAGCTTATTTTGATCTCAAAGGAATATGTTCTACCTATTTTCCAACATCATTCTTGATGTAACACATCTTGCTATTCATAACTGATGCAAAAGCGATGTATGCACGTAAGTATAGGTAATTCAATTATTAAGAGGTCTAGCAAATGTAATATATGTTTACAGTTTGAACCCACAATCTACGACTCGTAAGGCAAGACCATTACCACTGCGCCACCACTGCTCTTCTACACATGCCTAACACTGTCACAAACTGACCGAATTTCGTTCAAGGCATTTTCAATTTCCTCCTTCTCGAGCATTACTGCTTCGCAGAAGGAGGCGACCGCCTCCTATTCCGTCTCGCCCCGCAGCATGGGCCTCGACCAATGCTGGGCGCTAGAGGTCTTCGTCTGTTGCCGTCGCGAAGACACGGTGGTGCTCTGCTCAAGCGGGGCAGTCCTGCACCGTATGCTCCACCGTGTCCTCCGGGCGATCTTCACAGTGGTGACATCCGGGCGTTTCTTCCGTCCCTATCTGACACAGGTACCACCCGAACCTTCCGTGTCCGGTGAGCACCTGCGTCATCCGATAGGTCAGGACGCCGCGACGTCTCTCCAGCCAATGCTCAAAGAGGAGTCTTACCGCCGCGATTACAGATGTACAATAGGGTTAGTCTCTAAAACGCGTATACGTCAGTTATGAGCGTTTTATGTAAAGGTAATGGATAAACGTTTAGGTGAATCTTTTGACAAATTGCAGCATCCTCGGTGGCGCCATAAAACAAAGCATGGAATCGCGCCGCTTACAACAATCGTCAAGTTAACGAGCGAGGTGTATACTGAAGCCTCAGAACATAGAATGAACCAGAATGCGACCTATTTATTCAAATATTTTGATCTCGCTAGTTCCGACCAAAACATCGAGATACTGGAAACAGGGGTTCCAGTATCGCATAAATCTATCCCAAAAAGTAAATGAAAGGAGGGCCTTTCATACACATTTGCTTTTTGGCTTGAACACATTTTTTCGATTATGATAATAGCTATTTTATGCGGATTAATAATTATACCGAAAGGCCTAGTAAGTAGTTTAGGTTATATTATTTGGTTAAACAAACGTACGAAATCTTTAAAAGCTGATTTCAAAGTTTTTGTTGCCTCTGTGAGGCCTCTGGTTTGCTCTGTATTCTGAGTTTTAGCCTAACACCCAGTGGTTTCATCACGACAGATTCATTAGATATTCCGCTGCAGCGACTGTTCTAACGTTCCGTTTACACGATTATATTAGCGGTAGTAAACCGGGAAATGGTGATTGGATTTATCTGGAGAATATACAGAATATAAGACAAATATTTTAAATATAAATAAATAATGGATCTGTAAAGACATTTAGATTATGTTTTTGGTTTGGTATCTTCCGGTAGTATCAGTTGTTAACTCAACATTTAAATGTTTCGTTGAAATATCTGGTACTTATGCAAATACCTAAACGCTTTTGCGAATAAATATATACGTAGTTTTGGCATAGGAAGGCTTTCTTTGTACGAATTACCTAAGGAGAGTAAATTTAGATTATGAGGATTCATAAAGACTAAGTACAATGACTAATTTCATCACTCACTACAACTTCACGGAAAACGATGAGTGTCTAATAATCCCTCTTTTATCCCGGATGAGCCAAGAATTCTTATTAAGAGAAGAAAACTACCAACGTCCCACTTAAATCAGCTGTAATTCTTCCGGTGAATGTTCGCCAAGCTTAAACAACGTTTATAAATAATAGAGAAGACGTGTCTTAACTTGTAACTACATCGTGTCGGGTTTCCCGGCGATGTTCGGCGGGTGTGGCCGCGTGGCCGGCCTCGCTATAAAAGAAAAGAGTTCCTACAACCACGCACGTCTACTTCATAGACAACCTTTTTATGACTATAATTTTCTTCAACTGCATGCTAAACGGTACTTGCGGTAACTACGCGTAAACAAAAGTAAACAAAGCTATTACCTTCTATAATAAGTTTGCACAACTTTATGAGCCATAAGAATTATTGTACGGGCTTACACAAAGCCAGCAATGGCAGAATATTGTACGCACACACGTGAACGCGTTATTGCCGTTCTTATACAAATACCTCCCAGCAATAATGTTTCTGGCAATCATAAACTTCCATAATTATATCCGACATTTAGGAAAAGTAGATTAAGTGTTGAAAAACGATGAAAACTGGTGAAATTTGTCGAATCTTTACGATTTCTGTAATTGGGCCCATTGTGCGAGTGAATTTCGAGCGACCTTCTCGCATTGAGCGGAGAAGTTGAAAGTAATAAACTTGTTCTTTGGATGAATTGCCTTATTCAGAAGTTAATCACAAGAGAGTGAGCCGGCATCGACGTCGGCGGTCGGGAGAGGTCGCGCATTATGTTATTATGTGACGTCGTTACCGGATAACTAGGGACAGTGGACAGCCAGGGATATTAATGTACGCTCGAATAGCCAATTACTGTCGGTAAACAAGACATTGTAAAACTCACGACACATTCGCTCAGCAAACAATAACAACCATTACTTGACTGTTATTTGTTTTGTTTTGAACTTGTGACTTGAATGACTTGTGTGCCTCGATTAATATGATTGATTTATTTTTACATTATATTTTAAAGTCTAATTAACTACGTATGCTTAATATTTTGTGGGAATATACGGAGTAAACATCAAATAAGCACTTACAAATATAGGTACTAAGTATACGTATATTAAATGAATGCCAAATAATTGCTAGTGCCAAACATGGTTTGGCGTTGCTTTGGCAGCCTTTATGATTTCACTACTTACTATATAAGTACGAAAGTTTGGAACTGTTTTGGTGCTAAAGTATGTCACAGTGTAACAATTTACCGTATTAGGCGGCCATAAGCTGTTCCTGTTTCGTGAAAGCTTTATAAATAAACGTTGTATTCGTGCGAACAGGTAAATGTAGGTATTTACGCACTCAACTATTTCGATTGCACAAAAAACTTTTTTTTAAAATTAACCTCCTCTAAAAAAAAACACATAAAAGGGTAAGATAACCAACAAAATAACTTTTCTTTCGGAAGTCGGTGGCTTTGTTTCATTTTTTCATTGTCTTTTTACCGACTTTTTTATTTTAGAATCACACTAATAATATCTGATGAGGCTCCCGTATACTGCCAAATGCCTGCCGGCCGGGTAAACTTGAACCTGGAACGTAAATGGCTATTGAAGGAACACTTTGAATTATAGTATGAATTATAGTGTAGGACTCATTTGGTGATTTTACCACTATAACAATATCCAGTTTAAATGGTTTTACAAATTGTAAGAGTAGGAACAACACATAATTATGTCATGTAGTATAAAGTAGAAATAGAGCCATAATTATTTATTGGATTAATTTTCGTAGAATAACGTTCCATCTTGACTGATAGAATTGTTTTGTCTATATCAATAGTAAACAAAGGGAAAGTTCCATAGATCAATGTTTGCAGCACAAACACACATCCCCAACTGTTTTTATAAATAACGAGAGCGGGAGATATATCAGTTTGTCGCATAAAAATACAGTATTCATTTATTATTTTCTGATATAACTTTTGTATTTATTTATAGGATATATGGGAAAATTGTTGTTTTATTTCCTTTGTTGATGTCATTATGTCCTTCATTATGTCTATTATTATCTTCAATTTTTGAAGAACATTTTGAAATAACTTCTTTTTTGGGGAAAATAAAAGATTTACATTTATTTGAATAATAAAAAAAATGAAACTGAATTCTAATAAAAACACGAAAATGTGTAAAATAACTTTTATTTCGGAAGTCGATGGCTTTTTTTTATTGTGGTAAAATCATGAAATGAGTCCTGACCTCATGTTAAATGGACCAGCTCAAAAGAAGACCTTTTAAAGATATTTTTTTTAAATCGGGTCAAGTGCATTTGGGATACCTATAGAGTAAAAAAAATACAAAAAAAAAAGAAAAACCTTACAGACGAGCCTGCCTTTTTTGATGTCGTTTTAAAATAAGACTAAGAAGTCGGCAGATTAACAATTAATTAACCGACTTAAGTACTGTGATTAACAACTAAGGAAGTACAAATTCGTAGTCGATAACATTACTAGTGTGTGATATTAGTCCAAAGTAATTAAACTGTCACACTACGGACGGACAAATTGAGTTCCATTGTGGTTGCACTAACCACTATTATCCTATTATGGCAATCGAACGGAATAAACTTGTATATAAGTTCAAACGTTAAAAGGTCATCGATTTTTTAGAAATAATAAGCTTTTATTATTAGGATTTATGAATATGCAGTCGGTTATACTTAACTGTTTTCAGAGTCCCATCTATCTTTGTAACAAAATTCATCAAAATAGGTCCGTTAGTTTAGGCTGGAAATCGTAACAAACAAACTGACTCACAGTATTAGTTCGTTGATGAATGTAAAAGTAAATTACTTGAAATTGTTTTCAGCCCCTCCCGTACAGTTTAAAAGTCATTCAAAGAGTGGTTTGCCACCGTAAATCAACAGGATTATTGGAACCTAGGACATTCCGGTAAGTAACCGCACCCTCACCGCTGCGCTATCATCGTTCCAAAGTAATTGCTGAAAGAAAGGCGTCTCCTTTTCAAGGAAAATAATACTAACAATTTTATTTCTTGCTTTTTTTTCAGTCGAGATCTGTAGACTTTGAAAATATTAAAAACGAAGCTGATGGTTTAATCCGATATCAGCTCAGATTAAGTTATTACAAGTGTATTAAAACTTACTTAGTTTCAGTATTTATAGAAAGTTAAATCTAGATTACTAAGTGAAAATATAAATTCAAAGGAATAAATGACGCGATCAATTTTTTATTGCCAACTGAAGACTAGGCAGCATGGTCTCAGACCTTAGCCTGTTCTGTAAGGAACAAAAAAAAAAAACAATTTTTATTTATAATTTTTTATCAAAAGGCAGCGACAAATCGTTGCCCTTTTATTTATAATTTATAAAAAACTTCTCTAAAAATCCTGGGGCTTAAAATACTACAATTATAGAATCAGAATATTAATTTTGATTAAATATCTAGCTTTGTAGGAGGAGTATTGTAGGTTAAAAAAAAAAATAACTCACGTATACAAACAACCAGAACCGTAACAACTACCGGTAGGACTTAAAGATACTTGTTCAAAGCAGGAACCCTGAACAAGCAGGGCAGCAGCAAATTGTTACGTGCTTCTAATAGGTAATACTTCGTAGCAATAGGTATCTATTGTACAGACGCCAGCACATCAAGCTACCACAATCTGTCAGATTTCTTTAATAGAATCTCAACCTTATCACAAGAGTAGAAGGTTAATGTTTGATTGGTAAAATCTGACAGATTCGGGTAGGTTGACCTGCTGGCGTCTGTACATGATTATTCAGCAGTACTGAATAAAACACACAGGACAATGTGTAAATATTTCCTTCTGGTCTCTATCTTCGCTTGTTATCTTGATTTGTGCCTCACTTGGGGCACTTGCTATAAAAATAACAGCTAGTATCCCTTGTAATATGTTATCCTGGTAGCGAGGTGCTCTCAAATGGTCTATACCGTGCTTTATAACGACACACACGTGGGTCTAATGTCGGGATAAAACTGAAGGTTTTTTAACGTTGAGGATAAAAGAGCAACCATTGGTTAGTTATAGTACGGGAGCTACATCTTTCGTCAGTGATTTCCTCTCAAGTGATAATTAGAAGACTATCAAGGAGTTGTATGATAAAGCTTCGTGGAAGTGTGGTGGAAGTCAGCTGCGGTTCTTTTAGTGGGAAAAGCGGCGTTTTTTTTTTACGTTGCCCACTAGGAATTTCTCCTTTAGAGTGGGTGCGTTTTCTAACATAGAAACCACATACACATAAAATCTGGACCCGAAACAACTAATTGCAGATCATACAATATTTTTTTTCAGTGCGGGGATCAAACCCGCGACACTCTGTGCAGCAATCGATCGCTCGGCCATTGCGCCAAATGTGCCGTGAAAAACAAAGTTTCAAACACACATAATTATGTATATTGGTTTTAAGTCACGTGACTATGTTTTCGTACTCCTGACAGCAAACCCTTTCATTTGATATCCATATCATAGGGGTGCATTTCAAATAGCTTGTCCGCCATCTTGGGGAGGCCGCCATATTGGATTAGTTATGACGTTTCTAAGCTAATCATGTTATGTCATCGGAACTCAAAGCGTGTGTTAAACAGCCTGCTAGCTTATCGGGAAGTGCTTCAAAATTGAGTTGCAAAAGTCCAACCGGAACGACAAACAAACAAATAAACAAGAAAAGTGAGTGTATAAAAACGTGGTAAAACCTGGTAGAAAATCAATGGTTATGTAATATCGTAGGAAAAGATGAGTTCCTGCTCGTCTCAGTAGCTTTTTCATACCGAAGCGTAAAAAGCGAAAATCGAAAATGGTAAATCAAAGTTGATTACAAAAGGACTTGGCATGTCTGCAAGACAAAAACGCAAGCTGCTGCCAACATCGACTGAGGCAAAGAATGATAGTGCAAAAATGCTGTGGAAATGTGAAATGTGTACCTACATAGAAATCTCATTGCCAAAGTAAAGTAGAATAGCATCAGAGAATTCAAAAAAAAAAAAAAAGTTGACATAATATTTATGCAACATCCTTTACTTACGTTTCAATAGCATTGGTGCTATTTTAGCATTAACTTAGACATAATCCTGTAGTACCTACGCATGGCATGCGGACGGCGAGTCATTACTCTGCGACTCGCTGTCCGATCATGGACCATGCTTGAGCGCCTCAAAGAGCTGTCAGCAACATGACGAGGTCTCCTTAGAAGGTCAAAGACTGCCGGGGTCGTGGGACTATCAGGTAACCGTAGCTTCGGAAGGTAAAGAGCTATTGAAAGACACCATGGAATTAAAAAAAAACCAGTAGTACCTATTTTAGATGAATACATGCGTAAAGTCTGATATAAGCTATTACTTAAAGTTCTCGAGCTATAACTTAAGGTTCTCGCGCCCGGCATTAGTCGCGGCTATGCTGCGGGGCGAGACGGAGTGGGAAGCGGTCGCCTCCTTCTGCGAAGCAATCATGCTCGCGAAGGAGGAGGCGAGCCGCGTGAGGGAGAGGACAATGTCCTACCTCCGCCCCACCCGCAGTGGTGGACATCCCCAATGTTTCTAAAGTCTAATTTAGAGATGCAAGAACTTGCATACAAATTTGACTTATTTAACTCGTATGTCTATTCTAAACAGGGCTAAAAAGTAACCACATTACCCACACCCCTAGATAAAAGCAAGTGCAAGTGTCCGTTGCTAACTTGCAATTTATTGCATCACTTGCATATGTAATCAGTGTTAGGTTCGGTAGGTAGTACAGGCGGCTCTGTGGAATATGCAAAGCTTAATCCAGTGAATGCGTGTCAGGGTATAACGTACAGTGACGGGGAAAGCGTATAAATGTGCTTCCAGGATTTAGTTTCTGCTTAGAACACTTCATTTGTTCAGTCTACTGTTACTGCCGCATTGTGTTGTTCCGTTTCTTTGTGTAGCTTTGTTGGTGGAATGTTTAAAGAAGAGATAGCCAAGTTCGAGTTCAAGTGTCGGGCTTAAAAGTCTTTCAAAACGTTACCTATAATATGCGTATGCATGCAGTAATGCGAAATGATGCAACTAGTTTACCACAAAGGTGGACAAGACGTAGGGACACGTCATTACACGATACTGCGACATATGTTATATTTTATTTTTTTATCGTGGCAAAATCATCAAATGAGTCCTCCGGCCCAGGGCGGGACAGAAGGGACTGTCAGACTTGTACTGACTAAAATCCACGGTGTCCTTCAATAGCCCTTTATGTTCCGGGGTCACAGTAAGGAAATAAATCCCGCGACCCCGGTCAATCTCAAGTTGCAATAAATATATGAAGAAGTGATCAAAACGATGGATGAATGAAAAATCGAATAGATCCTGTTTTGAGATTGATGTTGTTCGACCTCAATCTAGAACCTTCGATAAATGAGGCTTAAAAGAAAGTAGTTTTTTGCAGCTTTAAGGCAGTTGAAGTACGCTTACCTAGGAGTAACCTATATATGTATACTAGCTGTTGCCAGCGGTTTCACCCGCTACAACTCGAAAATCATCCCACGGGAACATAAAATCGGGATAAAAACTATCCTATGTGTTAATCCAGGTTGTAAACTATCTGTGTACCAAATTTTAGCCAAATCCGTTCAGTGGTTTTTGCGTGAAAGAGTAACAAACATCCATACATCCATACATACAAACTTTCACCTTTATAATATTAATAGGATTTACTCATTACTTAAAATTATCAGGAAATAAATGAATACAGTGCAGAACATAATTTAATGAAGTGTAAATTAATTTAGAGTTTCTCCATCTGAAACCGTAATAACAGTCATACAAGGATTCTTAATCTAGATTAATATAAACAATGGCTGTATTGTCTGTCTAAGAGATTAGATGCCGAAACATATCCAATATTCTGAATGGGACTAATATTGAATTGAATAAAACAAATATGATTAATAATTACAATTTTTGTATATCAGTTAACGTGAGGAATGAGAATTTGTGTACCATGTAGTCCCATTGTGAGAAGGAGAGGGCCCACCAAGTGGGTTCAGTACGGATTGGTTGATGTAACACGTTTTAAAAACGGTAGGTAGATTAAATATTTGTTCAGAAAAATATTCTTAAAGATATATTTTTATTATAATTTTAAGAGTAATACATACACGTCGACGACATCAGTTGTGGTTAATTAGCCAAACTTCCACCAGAAAATGAAGCAATTAAGTCCAACCACGAAATAATTCAACGTTACTTAAGTGCATACACGTAAATTTTCATGTAAAATTCAATGGGGTAACCCATTGAATTTTACATGAAAATTTAACAATACTTAAAACATTACAGCTGCTAGGAACAAAAGGAGGTGACCATTACGCTTCACAAATGGCCGATAAAAGAAACCATTAAAGTTTTTGCGGCCACGGTGGCTTGACGACATTGTGTTACAGTTTTTACGCCGGCTCCACGGTTTTTGCTCCGTTATATAGGATTTTATTAGAACTATAAGCACTAGAGAAACTTGTGTCATAACTTGGATATAACTACTTGTGAGCCACTCGCAACAGTTCTCTCATTTATTCGAGATTTCTTCATTTCACCTACACCAAATTCTTTTCTGGTGATCGTATTGTGGTTGTTGTGTTTGGGTGATCTTGAGTTTCTTTAGAAATAGACTTCTCCGTTACTTGGAAATTTACATTGGGCTATGAGTTAAGCGTCTTCAAAAGCGTCCATCAGTTTATTTAATCAGTCAGGACACGGCTCTAAATAAAAATGAATTTTAATTTCTTTTAAACTAATTCACCTGAAACCTATTGAAAGCAATTTCAATGCAACTCACTGAAATAATGAAGGAAGTGCTGTTGTTATTACTTAATGCATTACAAAACAAAACAGTTTCTTTAACAACATGCACCTCTCTCGCAGTTTGTAAGAAAAACAATTCAGTTTTTCTTTGAATAATGTAAAAACTGACTTTACATAAGCAGGTGCAGTTTGCAAACTGTTGTACTTAATGTAAACTTTTATTAAAATGTAAACTAACAAGAATATTATTTCAATTGTAAGTGGCTAAGTATTGTTTCAGTTTGTTGGCAAGTTTATCGCGAAATCACTTAAAAGAGTTTCCAAGTGCAGGTACGAGAGTTTAAATTAATTAACCCTCGACCCGTCGCGTGGGGTCTTTCAAAGCCCAGGGTTTAGAAAATTGGAAAATAAATAGACTTAGAATACGTTTTCGGATCTCTTACTTTAGGTACCCTCCTAAAAAGGATTACACTTCACCCTCCCACCATAAAAATTAAGAATGCGCGTGCGCCCTTCGAGGTATGGACGTGTATTTCTACACAAGGCTCTCAGGGACCCCACGCGACGACTGGCGTAAGTAAATTTTTACTAGTGACTCAATAGTTTTTTTTTTTGTGATAATTTTTATTTTGATATATTTTGGTTCCAGGATATTTGTTATATGAGCAAAAATGGATAATAGACAAATTTATCGTATTTTAAGTTGGTTGGAAAAAGATGTGGAGGTTGTTGGTGTTGAATAGTGTGATGAAGAAAATGTTGATTATCCGGATGAAGTTAGTGAAAAAGACATGGAGTCAAAACTGGAATACAAAGAAAATGATCATAGTGAATAAATTACTCCATTAGTATCGTCCATAACATCCCATGAAACTCATACCAGAGCTATATGCACTGATTGTGTCCAAAGAAATGGTTAGGGTTACATAAACATGAAAAGTATATATATTTTTTCATGATTTTTAGCTGATAGATGGTTGATTATCATCTTTAGTTCATTGATCACAAATAATTATATAAAAGGAAGAAGTTGTCCTCTGTTTTTTATTTTTAAGTTAATTTTAAGATGACTCAGTAAAAATGTAAGAAAAAAATGTTATTTCTAATACTTTGATGTTTTTTTAAAAGAAACAAATGTCTGATTTGCAATATCTTTTGTTTTTTGTTTCAATAAAGTCTTATCCAAATGCGAAACGCCAAAATAATGACAATAATTAACGTTACAATACTATTTGGTTGATATTTATTTTTGGGGTCTCTGAAGACCCCACGCGACGGATCACGTAATAAAAAAGGCGCGACGGGTGGAGGGTTAAAAGTAGTTGTGTCGGGATTCGGATTCGAGCTCACTGTTGCACTTACGCTTTCCGGCAGTTGTGGATTGTCTGCATTTTATATGTCTGCACAATATATAATGCAGGTATATATGTAATTGTTCTACGACCTCATCTGTCCATTTTAGAGCTTTGGTATGGTGAAAGAGTTACAGTGAACGACCCACTGCTGTGCAAATACGATATGAGATGGGGCTGTATAAAGGGTAGTCGTAATCATACTTCTTTTTTTTGCGCGGTAAAATCATCAAATGAGTCCTCCCAATAGGGCAGAGCGGGAGGGACTGCCAGACTCGTACTGTATAAAATCCACTGTGTCCTTCAATGGCCCTTGGTCACGCTAATTCGTGAGACCTGCGGCCCCGGCAGGCTTTGTCTCTCAAATCTTACTACCTACTTACTGTTGTCGCTGGCAACTCTTTTCGGTCACAAACTAACGGAAGCGCCGACAGAGGGCGCTTGCGAGGTGAAAACTACGCTGCAGCGACGACACTCGCCCCTTTTTGCTTTCGACTACGGAGCTGTTCGGTCGTTTCACATCCTGATCCGTGATCCTATTTTAGTTGCAATTTAAAGTCAACGTGATGATGACCATCATCATCAGCCTATGATGTTCCCACTTCTGGGACACAGGCCTCCTCTCTATGAGAGGGAGTGGGCTATAATCCACCACGCGAGTCCAGTGCAGGTACGTAGATATCACATGGTTTCGAATATGATGAGGAAAGAGTGTGTGCTAGAACAGAAAATTATTTTTGTCGGTAAGAATCTTATAGTTTCTCCCACTCCATCTGGGAAAAGACTTTTACACCTCAAAAAAGGGTAAGTAGTCAATAAAAATGGTTCAAAGACTTCCATTTAAATAAATAAAGCTAATGGGTATGATTCACGTTCAGCAAGAATTTCTAGAAATATTTCCTTTAACTAAAAGATAGCATACCACTTTGCGTAATGAAACATTTATCCCTCAAAATGATATTCATTAATTTTAAACCAACCAATCCTCTTACTAATGTATCAGTTTTGCTGAAGGACGAATAATTTAGGTTAATGATATTTCATTTAGCTCTAGCGTAGTTATATATATGAAACAATCTATGCATGTTGTTGTGTAGGATAGTAGGTACCTGTAAAACCCCTTTTTATCCCTTTAGGGGGATGACTTTCTCAAAATACTTTTTAATGCTCACATGTTGGGAAAACTACATTAGTAGTGGATTGCTTGCATTATTGTCATGGCGGACAATGCACACTGTCTTAAAAAAATATTTTACCAAAATAAGAGTAATATTTTTTAAGTTATAAGAGAAAATAAATTTTGGAACCGTAACAAAAAGAACAAAGTAAAGTTTTCCATGATTTCCGATGAACTTCCAATTTCCCATATTATGTAGAACTTTCGTTGAAAGATATGCGTCTAAACTCAGTTGCTTTAACCATTTTTATCTGTCAGAAATGAACTCAATATTTTTACCTACATATTTTTATTGAGTAAATTCAACGTCTACAAAAAACGACATTACTACAGAGTTTAAAAGCTGCTACGAAGTTATAACTTAAAAATATGAAACCTGAAACACCGCTTCGCTGCAAAGCCCGGTAGTAAATTCATTGATATTCAATTTAGTTGGCAGCCAGCGTGTAGACGCTATTCCCTGCCATCAATCACCATGATTCAATAAAAGAACTATTTATTCTCTGTATACGGGCAACATTTTCTCAACACCTGAATGCCGAGAAAACGTATGCGCCAGGAAATCAATCACAAATCTTGTTTCTACCCGCATATTTGAAGGAAACCAAATTTGTTAGGCGCTGATATTTTTCGAAAGCTTTTCGACTTCATTGTAATTTGGTCACTGTTTATGAATAGGTAAATGTTTGTTGTTTTATTTTCATGTCGTATTTCTGGTATTAGCTTTGAAAAGTGTCGATTTTTTTACCGTTTGATTATCGTTCGCTTTGTGTGTCAATTATTTTACACTCTGCCTCTATTTAATTGCTTCCCTTTATTATATTTACATTTACCTATTACTTATTATTTGTAAATATTTGAATATAAAATAAAACATAAAAATAATAATTCGTTCTTATTACGCCATCCAGAGTACTGAAATTGTTCTTTTTTCTTAGTGCTACATACATAGTGGCTTTTTATATTCCACTTTATTAATTGCATTTAATTTCATCTTCATCGGAGATGACTTTGACGAGTGATTATTCGAAAAGCAATAAATGCGAGTTGACAGGCGACTCATAAAACAGAGCCGAGGTTCGCAATGGGCCATAAAACGCCATTAAACGATTTGCGGTATCCTGCTCCGCTGTTAAAACAACAATGTTACTGCTACTCTGAGACACCGATCGAAAACACCACCCACAGGCTTCTAAGTCTCCATAAAGCTATTTTTTACAGTCACAACCAAGTAAATACTACCCTAAGAGATAAAATTCCTAATCCTCCCTCACAAGTTTCTGTGAAAAGTAGTGGATAATCCAAACATATTGCTTTAGGATTCTACGCTCTATGTAATAGCTATGATTGTACGTAATAGAAAATATAAAGCGTAACCGTTTCACGGGTAATTTGACTTAATTTTATCCTCAGTTATGGGAGATTGGGGTTGTAATACACATTTTGACAGGTATAAAACTTACAATGAAATCGAATGAGTTCCTAGCGTTGGAAGGAAAGTAGAAATTGCCGCGCTGACTTGCCATATTAGAACGCGGTATAACGTGCTAAAAGCCCATGTAACAAGAGTATTATGTTCAGCCATTCCTTTACCAAGACAGCTATTGTTCCAGTAGATACGCCAATCTTATGCGAGATTACGGCCAAGCGAGATGTTCTCTCGTCTGCACGACGATGGAAAAATATCTAGTACACAATTTAAGTGACAAATTACATCGTGGCTGCAAATGGTTACGGTGTTTGGGTTCAAATAATTTAAATAGAAAATAAAAAGCTTCGTACTTATTATACGAGTGGTTGAATAGAATATGTATGTATATGTATCCAGCTATTTACAGGACAGTCCATGACAAATAGGCGTAAGAAGAGGGCCTATACAATTTTCCGTACAATTTACAAATTCATCATCATCGAGGCAGCAATAAAACAGCAGGACAGTAAAGATCTGATGTCCCACATGAGATGTCGTGTGCGAAGCTATTTCTTTAGTTCTCTTATGTTTACGACGTTAATGCCAGCGGTGGATTTCCGCCCTTGCTGGATCCGGAAACTGACGGAGCGGAGCGCATCCGGAACGTCAGCTTGTTTGCTACCTTCTTATCTCTGATGTAAGCCTCACGTGTTTATTTGCCTTTCTGATCGTACCTACATGTTTGTGTTGCACAGAATTTTTAAGCTACCTTGAGCAAGGTTAAGTAGGCGGGGTGGGCGTGCCCTGAAAACCATTACCAACAAACAACCATAGATCACTCTCGTAGTTTATGGATATCTGCGTCTTCAAATTAAGTATGCACGATTTCATTGTCTTTGTTCGTAGGATTAACGCTTACCCTATTTTCCTGTCTAGACATTTATATGTAGCAGTTAGGTTTACCTCTGCCTAACGAATCTGGAAGCTTCCTTTGTTATTAATTCCCCTTTCCATCCTGTCCTAACAAACACCAGACGGCTCTCATAAAGTTGTGACGTACTTATTTTCGTTCGCGTGTACTTTATACCTACTCAATAATCATAGATCTTCCCCCTTGTTATAGGAAAACTTAAACCAACTATGACGAAGTTAATGAGGTGAATAAAAAAATCTCGCTTATTTGTTCCCAACTTCTCACTTGAAAGTTGGGAAGTTGATCGAGATTCGGGACCCATAAGATCGTAACTCAACACAGACATTGTGCCAACTTGTCGTGTAATCTCATTTGACGAAACAAACAAACTTTCCTCAAGTGTCCAATATGACTTGATAGATGATCAGAGTATTCAATAAATACCATTATTGATGTGGGGAAAATAGTAATAAGTAATGTAGGAGTATTTCATTGACACAGATTCGAGTATGGAGGCTCGGTGAGAGAACATCACGTATCCACAATAAATTGATTTGGTAGCAGATGTGTACGCCGCTTACACGACCAGACGCACCACTCTCTTGACATTATTATTTTAAGGTTTATTTTGTACGCTTAAAAAGAGATGTGAACTTGCTGGGAGTCTTCATCTTTGTCTCTGGGAAACAGCAGTTTTGTTCTTAGATGACTGTGTTATACTATCGTTCGTCTTAATGAAGTAAATTCACCAATAACTTTATCGTCTATTTAAAGTTATAACATAGACTCGAGGCTCAAAGTTAACAGAAAGTAGCAGCTCATGAACAGCTGACAATGACTAGTCTCTTCCCCATTCTCTGTTCATTTATTTCAAGCCTTGTCATTAATAAAGCCCTTGTTACATTGCACTGAAGTTGCATTGTCTACATGAAGATCGATTAGGCTTAACGAAGATGATCTACACAAAAGAATTATGTAGTGACTCAACTTTCGTGACTTTCATTAAAAGCTGGTAGGCAATTTAATCTTAGGACGTAAATTGAAAGCTACCTTTTTCTCAATCGTCTGTAAAACCGATCCTTTTGTCGTAACAGGCTGAGCCGTAATTTATTAGTGTTGAAGTTTTTTAGAACAACTTAATAGTTTGTGTGCGATGACTTAGCGGTTCGCGGTGCGGGTAGATCGCTAGTGCTAGCCGGTGATGGATGACGCGACGTCCCTCCAGCCCGGCTTAGGACTCATTGAGGGGGGATTATATCGGGACGTTGACGAATTGCTACTACTCCACACACAGATACCACTATTCAATCGATTTAAAACTTCGCTCGCTGACCAGCGGGGGACATTTGTCGCAGGATTAAATGGTTCTTGACGTCATTGGTTGCTCACAACAACGTTGCCTCTCAATTTTGTTGCATATTCCATTTGATAAATACAATTTAGCTTGCGGAAATCAATTTGTGTGAGTTATATCGACGAAAAACCTCATTTGAATAAATCAAATATTCGAGTTCGCAATATAAATATCGTTTTAATGGAATATTCTTCTTTTCAGTACAATACATAGTTACATAGTCTACATTATATATCAGTGAAGATAGAATAACGTTTATATAGTTGCTGCCGTTATAGTTATTCAAGTCCAAACGAGGCGGCGATAAGGCGGCAAGAATTAAATTTCATTTTGGGGCTTATGAATTTATGTGAATTGTTGGTAGTCTAGTAAACGTTGTAACTTTCGTTTCGGCTCGACCTAAAGGCGGAAACTTTGTTACAAAACAAAATTACAATGGGAGCAGTTTATAGGCAGGGTTCCGTTGGGAGCGTGCACCGATCAAAATATAAACGGGATTTTCACTTTGCGCCGAAATCCTGAAAGTTTAACAAAATCAAAACGATTATTGATAATTTATTGCGATGCCAACCTTTCGCGAAGGCGATATGGAAAACAATGTTAAGGTCATTCGGGAGCCGGGAACGAGCCACGGATGGCCGGAGAACGTGACTTTTACCTTGTATTGCTCGTTTATTCGGGTATTACTCAAGTAATTCTGTTGGCCATTTACTTAGCGATTTGATGAACGTTTTATTTTTCTTTTTGAGGCAATTAGGGTTCAAGTGGGTGCTTAAGTTTAAATGAATGGCATTTTAATCACAGTAATGACTAAAAATTCTAATCAGCACAGCACAAAATGCCAATAATGTAACTGTACGGATTTATAGCTATTTATATAGATTTAAATGTTACAAGCAAGGGATAGGTACCCATCGACCTACCCGAGTTTCCCCAAATTAAGGTTTCTTGAACTTTCCCAACTCTTGTTTATTTTACAAGACTTACAGAAATAAACTTCTTTGTTTCAGAAACTTTTTCGTAATTTCGTAAATATCGTTATTATGAAGAAGTTGTAGTTCGAATTTGGTAATTTTTTATTGCTGAAATGGAAGTTTTTTATGAGTTTTGCTATAAAATCTGGTATTTCCTTTTTAGCGAAAGCCTGATAATCATGCGTTGGTGGTAGAGGCTATGAAAAATGTTGGTTGGTATGAAAGTGGAGCTCATTAAGTGAAAAGGGAACATTTTAAGCATGACATGCTACTGGTGGGCCCAACTTGTAACTCGCAACATTTTAAATTAAATAAAAGTAGTTACGATGCAGGTGTATAATTTTCACGCTGAAGTCTTGAGTGGTTTTCTGTTATACATAGGTTTTGTATGAATGATTTAGTGTTTAACTTGTTCGCGTTTTATTACGACTGCAATTTTGTACATGTTCAGTTGGATTCTAAAGATGTCTTGAATTTAATGGTGACTTATCATTGGGAAGTTATTAAATTATTACGTTTTTTCGAATGAAAAACTTTACTATTTATTTTCGATGGCACTAAAGGTGAAATGGGTATGTCCTTCTAAAACCATCTTTATTTTTGTGTTAGTTAACATATTAGTACAATCCTAATTTAACTTGAAAAACTGATATTATAATGTTAACTTTTCAAAGGTTTATCTGCACTGATAACCTATATTTTTTCTTTGAATAACCTCAACGCTGCTGCTGTAAAACTAACAATAAAAACTTACTGATATGAAACGTTTATCGCTGGTCTAGAAATTATAAAATTTATTTAAACGTGTTATTGAGGTCACAGGTAGTTCTAGACTCGTAGCTTTTATTTCTCAGCGCGGCGTCATAACGCCTTACGGCCGACAGTTTACGATGCAATACGCACCGCTGCCGCACTTTGCCTGTAATTGAATCGCAGGCGCTTGCTATAAATGTGGATTTGCAGGAGTTCCAACACCAACAAACAATGCCGTGATCCGCCCTACAAAGTTTAAAAGCAAACTCAATGTTTTCTCTGAAGTTTTCTGGCAGTTTACACATTTTGTACTGTGGATGTTTAAATAGGGCTATACGTATGGCACTTTATCCTTCTGAATATCTCTGACAAAAACTTGTTTGGTACTAAATAATCCTCCTTCTCCTAAGTTTCTTTAGCTAAGCTAAGCATTTGAAAACTTTTGCTATTACAAGAAAATCTACGTATGAACACAGAAGTGTATTCATATGTAGGTAGGTATTTAGTAGGTAAGCATTGAATATTATGAAAACCTTTTCAGAACCAACTCCGCCAATTAATTAACTAAAAATTAACTCCTTGCTTTTAGCTAAATGTTTCACAAAGCTCACCTTTAAACATTTAACAAATTAAGAGCTTAAAAAGTTTATAAAATTGAGCACAAAATGCATTGCATAATGGGTCAGGGAGGGAAGTGAGTCGGCTAGTTAGCCATTTGTGGGCAGACGCTCACCGCGCTCTATCCGCCTGTAGATATTATTTAGCAAAGGTTCTATTTAAAGGCTTACTTAACCCAAAGTTGGGTTAATGTTCACTACAATGTAGACTAACCAAAACGTAAGTTTTGTGAAGTAATCTATTTATATTTACAGACATTATAGGCCATAGTTCGTTTATTTGGTCGAACGCGCTAATCTGAGGAATTACTGATTCTCATTGAAAGAAAATCCATTTATCGAATAAGTCTAATAACATCACGCTACGACTAATGGTAGTTATCCAAAAAATATGTAGGTATGTAATTAGTACTAATCAAGATCTTCTCTCTGGCTTGGATATCTATAATTAGGGAGTAACGTACTGATAATGTGTTCATAATATAAGTAGGTGTATCGTATAACTTATTCCTATTAAGATATATTACTCCTTTAAAGACAGTCATAACTCTAAAAAGAATGAAATTAGTTAGTACCTACCTAAATTAATTAACATAAAGTACTTAACCATTGAAATATATGTAGTTTGAATCTTATAGCTATTGTTTAGATACGTTAATTATAAGTATCTGTTAAGGCCACGTAATTCGGAATCAACCTATTTTTGATTCAACGGCAAACAATCAAATATTCGTTTTTCGATCTGAAAAAAATGTATGTTATAGTTCAATAAACTGTCTATGTTATTTTCCAGTTGAAAACGCGATATTTATAACTTGACTCGATCAAAAAAAATCGCGAAAATAGAGATTTTTTTAACGTTTTTTGAGTGGTACTTGAAGTAGATCAAACTTTTGGTCCTGAAGAATATATCAATAAATAGGTAATGATGTTTGTCAGAACTTTATCAGGTTACTTTTTCATTTAATAACAATTTTAATTTATAAAAAGACGTCAATGTGTTTGGGCACATACGCCGTTTTATTCTAAGCACACATTCACTATCGTCCTCTCATCTTTTGCCTTTCAAAAGTAGTGTCATCACTGTCGCTCGTTGACGAATCAGTCAGCCGGCGTGGCTCTTACAGACTAGACCTATGACACTTTTTTTCTGATCGGGCCTGTCAGATTTTCGTAATAGAAAAACTGGAAATTGAGAAAAAGATAGCGTAGGCTTATTGATTATTCAAAATATGTTTAGGCATATATACGCTGTGTTTAATGGGACCTGATTAAACGGACATGGCTGTAAAATAGACCTATAAACTTTCTACTTTCAATAACGTATTATTTTCATTAATAAATATTGAAAAGAAACCGAACTTACTGAATTTAATTGCAGGAAATTTCTGACGCACAGACATTCTTGATGTTAGAGCAAATAAGGGATTTGAGAGAATGAGAATTTTAGAATACGTATAATATACATTACGAATTGTTTCTATCAATATAATAAATTACTCACAGGTACCTATATCAATGTTATCGTGATATCGTAGTACGGTTCTTGTTCATCGTTCTGCAATATTTTGCATTCTCCATCGTCCAATACTTTTGGATCTATATAAGATTTCACGTGAACTATTCTTATTAGTACTGAATTTCAGTCAACATAATTATGTAACTGAAAACAACCACTAATGGTATCGAATTGCAATATAGGATAAGATGCACTTCACTTTTATTATTATTTATTTCATTTCGTCAAGGATTTATAACAATTTCGAAGAAACAGGATTAAAATAATTAAATGAAAATTACTGTATTGTCAATATTTTGAATACTTCAAGATTACATGTCACCCATGTCACCTACAAATAAGGAGTAACACCCACAACGCTGTTAAATATCGCATAAAGCTCCATTCTCACTAGCGCTGTTTTTGGATGTAAAAAAACGCAGAGTTTTAACAAAAAGGTACATAAAAGAACTTAACTGTCACCGCCTAGCATTTAAAATCAAATGGAGTTTGAACAAAAACGCCGCGTTTTATAATCGTTGACGTTTGAACAGATACAATATGGGAATACATTTTTTTCTATTTCCCATGCCCAGAAAAAAACACTTGTGCGATTGGCCACAAAGTACTGCGAATGCGATGAAAAATCGGTGGTTGTTGCTCAGTCTCACCATGTGTTCAGTACAAGTTGTTTGTCGCTCTATTTAATTTTTTTTTGCGACGTGGTTGAATATCATAATTATCTAAGACCAAATGTACAATATTGTTTTTTTTTTTAAAGAATTTAGACGTACTTGTCTAGAATATCACTATCACTATCATCACTATCACTATCACTACATACTATAAAACAAAGTCGCTTTCTCTGTCCCTATGTCCCTTTGTACGCTTAAATCTTTGAAACTACGCAACGGATTTTGATGCGGTTTTTTTTAATAGATAGAGTATGATTCAAGAGGAAGGTTTATATGTATAATAACATCCAATAAATAGTAAGAAGTACTTTTACGAGTTTTATGAAAATAATGTACTAAGTATTTTGAAAAGGCACAGAAAAGTCCGTGATGGTATAATATAGTCTATCCTTCTGGATAAACATAACTTTATTTTTGTTTACTTTTTACGACAAATAATGGCTACGAAGCGATTTTAACCAATACAGCATTAATCCTTAAAAAAATACCCTGAATACATTGTTATTTAATATTAGATCTATCATGTGGTTCGTATTCGTGTTTTGATTCGAACCTATATTACAGATTAAAAATTGCTGGACGTAGCGTTTGCGGCAGTACCCGGCCCCCCGGTGTGGCAAGAGGACTGCCTATAAATACTAAATAAAATGTAAAAGTAAATGATATGTAGTGTATGAATTTAGATCCAAAGATAGCAGGAAATCTTCATGGTATAGGGAAAGGGGGATTGTATTCTCCAAATTTAACTCGTGTTATTGACAGTAATGTAAATCAAAACAGGATCGTTTAATCACATAGGTTATATATTTCCCGTGCAAGCCGGAGCGGCCGTCATATACAACGTTCACAGTTTTTCTGTTGTGTATTTAGTATCAATATTGCACCCGTGCGCCGGGGCGGGTGCTAGTAAAGAATAATTAGTAAATCGCAAAAAATTGATCGTGATTCAAGTTTTGTGGCGCGTCCACACTGTTTTACTAGGAATTAGCATCGCCTAAACGACACTGCATTAGTTTCATAAAATAACTCTTTTTAATATTGTATTTCTAATAGTTTTTCTAAATAATAGCAATTTATTTTTACATGAAGTGTGATATTTTATCCTACAAAAAAAATGGGAAAGGCACGTTCGCGGGAAATTTATAATTTTGGTTGCTCTAATAGAACGAATAGAGGATGACACTACCATCATTTACTTCATTTAGCCAGCTGCTAAAGTGCAGCAGTAACAAAAGTTCTCCATCTTGTTCTGATTTCCCGCCAGAAACGTTAAGAAGTCCTTTTATGGCGATCGGACAAAAAACCTGCAATTTTGTTGTATATACATAAGCAACAAAATTAAATGTGTTTAAAATTTATATTTTAAACACATTTTATGAATAATTTACGTTTTAATTTAAATGCATAACAGAACTAGAATAATATAAATTCCATATTCTTTGTAGTTTTTTTTTATAAACATTTATTTATCGAAGTTCTAATTTTGATAATGTTTTTCCATGCATCAGTGAAAAAAATGTTCTTAAATTCATACCAAAACATCGTATGATCAATGATATGAATTGATGATAAAAGAGATAAAAATATGTTTTTAAATCAAATCAGTAAATGCTTTTATTCGTAAAATGTTACTGGTACACAACCAGTTCAAGGGCGTCCCGCTTTGTGAAACATGTGAACGCATGTTAATTAAGACGCTTAAAAAGTTTGGGGCATTATAGAAATTGAGTCATTTTGGCAAAATGCATTGCATAATGGGTCAGGGTAGGGAAGTGAGTCGGAACTAGTTAGCCATTCCGTGTGTCCGTCCGTCAGACGCTCACCGTCCGCTCTATTTAGCCACCAGTACTAGATTAAGGTGTAAAGGTTCTAAAATTTAAAGGCTTACTTACACGTAAAGTGGGTTAATGTTCTCTACAATGTAGGTACTAACCAAAAAATAATATAGTTTTCTTAAGATAGGTAATCTATTTATTCGAGTTTACAAACAATATAAAGCTCGGTTATTTGGTCGAACCCAATAGCTACATCTAACGAAGTTTAAAAGAATTACATGACTAAGTAGTCTTTAATTTAAAGAAATAGTCCCAACTTTATGTACTTGATATCAGTCTTTTAACATCATGTATCGGAGACACGACTAATGGTATGTTTGTCCAAAAAAGCTTTAATAGTATGGTTTTTGGGGACCTATTTTATCGTCAACTATTTTTAAGTAAATTCAAAAAAGGAGGAGGTTCTAAATATTGTAATCTTTTTTCTTAGATCTTCTCAAAGACTCCTGGACCGATTTTGAAAATTCTTCTTTTTAAAATTAAGCGAATCAGTTTACGTTAGATAAGTATTTTGATAACTACGGAAACACCGTGCGTGGCCCGACACGCACTTGGCCGGTATATCTGGGGACATAAAATTGTGTCAATGTTAAAATATATTTAGGTCTTTGAATGGACGAATATACTTATAAAATTTGTTTGCATCAACATCGATATCATTTTGTATTCGTAACCATTGACTTGATAAACTACTTAACCAAATGAAATAACACTGTAGAATATTGAGTTTTAAAATGAAATACATAAAACTATTGTTTAATTTCGCGACAGTGGCGCTGGTGGCGGGGAAGTCAAACTTTCCCCGCTCATCGGACGTCGATTTTGCAAAATATGAGAGCCTTAATTTCTTAAATGCATTAGAATGCTAACGATCTTAGTATCGCAGTTTAGAAACTGATTTTCTTTTGTTTTTAAGTAAGTAGTTCCCGACTTTTTGCAGTACGCTTGCGAGTTACAGCTCTGAGTGAATTCACTTAAAAGTTTTAACATTATATTCCTAGTTCCCGACGCTAAGCAGTTTTGATGGTTTTCATACTGCTTTTATTTTGCAGCCAAAAGGTAAAAATGTACGAACTTTGTACTGACATTTATACGTTTTAACCCCTAATTTTAAATGTGATGTTGACTGCAGTACTCGTATGCGAGGGAAAACATGAAGGTGCCCTCTTTAACTGTATCAATAAGTGCAGGTATAACTATACATCCTCATAAGTTCTGCAGCCCTCGTAAATGTACCGGTAGATATTAACGAGGTGTATTGGGACACCAACTCGTCTGCGCCCCAGCCTTTCATGTGCGCACGTCAAACGGGGCGTATCAGAGCGCGCACAAAACATCCGATAGTGTTCTTTACGCTTACAGAAGAAGCTAATTTTGCTTAAGTGGGCTACTCTGAACGCGGCACCGCGTCAGGGGCCCGCCTCCCCAACATGGCCTGTGTTTGACTCCCGGGTGACGCTAAAATGGAGCTACGTAACTGCAATTAGTCAATCTTCTCGTTTGACGAGGTGTTTTAATATGTTTTTCATATTTTTTTTAAACTGTTTTTATTTTGTTGTGTTTTTATGATGTATGTTGAAAATAAAGAGAAGGTGGCTGCTGAAATAACGAGTTATAGAAAAATATAGCAGAACAAGATATGCCGCGTGACTCCAAATGAATGAAGTCTTTCATAAAATGCTTTAAGATCAGGGTAAGAACCTTCTAAATATTGTCTGACATGAGGAACTATTATTCTTTGATCTGCAGCTAAATATAATTATCATTATGTTGGTTTGAAACTAGGTAGGGTTTGAAAATTATGAGGAAGATGAAAAAACAAAGCAAATATTTTCATGATTAGTTTTGCAAGTAACCTACCAACCTAAGTATTAAAAAGACCATGTCATTTGCCGACGTCAGCATTTTCTATAATCTACTTTATAAAAATAAGTTGGGTTTTCCTTCCTGATCGACTTCCACGATTTTGCATTCGTTGGAAAGGTCTCGGGCTCCGTGAGGTTTATATGTAGCAAAGAAAAAGACGAAGCCATCTGGTGGCGAAACGGAGTTCGCCGGGTTTGCTAGTTTTATATAAAAATACATCGGCAGTTCGTCTTCCAGCGCCATATTATTGGCGTTAACACTTGAGCTGCCAGCGATGACGTGCATTGTTTAGAAGTAAGCACGCATGTGCTCTTTGTTCGCGTGTGCAATACTTATGAATTTCCTAGGGGAACTTTATTGTACTGCACTACGATAACAACTCAACTATATAGTTTTAATATGGGAAATAATAAACCGAGCCACAAAATTACTAACTCAGCTACTTAGCAAGATTTCAGGGACACCCCGAAGTTCGGTTTGGTTAGGTAAACCTTGGAAATAGAAGCCCTGCGAAGCAGGGCTTCGTCGACCCTGCTTAGGTAGATTTTTTTACACATAATAGAGAAACTTTATTTGGTTTGTGGCTGACTAAGTAATTTTGTGGCCAGTGTAGGATTAAATAGAAGCCGGTTTAAATAGCACCCTTTTAATATATGTACCTCACTGTGAGTAGGCACCGGGGGGTTAAAGGCACTGCGTGACTTTTATGTGAAGGAAAATGAAATAAATATTAGGTTGTTTAAACTTTTTGATATCATGGTTCGTAAACTTGGTAAAGTCTGACAACCTACTCGTATCTTACCATGGGGTATCGTATTACCCAGTTACTGGGTTGCGGAGGTCTGACAGGGAATCGCTCCATGTAAAATACTAATATCCAACTGTATATGGTTCGATTGGAAGTCGACTCCATTATATGTAGTTGGAAAAGGCTAGGCAGATGATGATGGTTCGTAAACTTGGTTCGAAGTAAACTTTAGTTATAACAGAACTGTTACAACAGAGAGTTACTAGGTGAGAAGATATTCCACCATTGCAAGTCAATTTTATAACCATTTTTTTCATATTAACAAAAAAAAAAAACATTCAATGAGTCCTTCAACTCTGCGCAGGGTGGAAGGGACTGTCAGACTTGTACTACTAAAATCCACGGTGTTCTCTCCATAACTCTTTAAACTCCAGGGCCACGGTTACCTGTTTAGACAGTCCCACTCTATGGGTGCCCCGTCAGATTGCTAAATCTACCCCATTCTAAGTGTATCTCCCTTCTAAATCACCGTACAAATGGATATTCTAACGTAGCAGAAACTTTCATTGATATTTAACAGACAAAATACATAACTCACAATTTACTGACGGCTACAGAGTCACCGTATTTGCGGAATTGCAGATAAAGACAAAGCTTTTAGAACGGAGGTTGGAAACGTTCACAGTCCCACTGGGGCCCACAAATGCAGACTTTAGTACAAACTAGTGCACTACAACGGTACACGTTCTCATGTTACTCAGGTAAATGTTCAGGCTAGCCACATTGAGATGAATCGTACTGTTTCAAGAAATACGATAAATTTATTTTCTGGTTTTACAAGCAATTCAAAAAGGTTATAAAAATCTCAGATCAAAGAAATAGGCAGATAGAACGCTCAGAACACGCGAGTGTCTCCACCAAAGTTAATACAAAATCAAATCGAATTACATTCCATAATGTTTTTTTTTTTGTATTTTTAAACAACTTTTACGATGGTTAATACCGAGACCGCATATTTTGGCAACAAACAACAAGGAGTAGTTATACACGCGTAGCTTCAACTGCCGTACTGTATGATTTTATTTTGTATTAACTTTTCTGGAACCACTCGGTGGCTGATCTATCTGTCTATTTCTTTGATCTGAACAGTCAATATTAAAAATCGAAGTGCGAGTCGCACTACAAAAACGGCAAGAAAAACACGTTTTTTGCGTAACCCCCTCAAATATTGTATTATTCTGTTTTAGTATTAGTTGCTATAGAGGCAACACAAAATAAGTAATTCTGTGAAAACATTGTCTAACTATCATGGTTCGTGACACAGCCTGGTGGCAGACGGACAGACAGACAGTCGGACGGCAAAGTCTGTCCGTCTCAACTTCCTCTATTATCGTCCATCGTCACTATTCTTTTGGGTACGAAAACTTCAAAACAAGGAAGGTACGTAAATGCCAATGTGCTGCGTCGTAGCACAGGTCGTAACCTGGAATAGGTCTATGTCCAGCAGTGGGCTGTGGTAAGCCAAATTTATTGATTTATTTAGCAGGGGAACCCAAGAGTAATTGATTGATACCGCTCCCAGTTTTCAAAACATGTTTGGGCCCCCAGACCCAAAAATTTTGCTCCACAATTAAACAAGTTTTTGAGGCCCATCGTTTTCAGTCCCACAACATTTTAAACAGCCCCGTAAATATGCAGATTTTACACTCTTGCTCAAGCCAGTTATGTTCGGATTACGGCTAACTTTATGAGACCCAATAAAAGAATACTTACGGTTTTTGCCGACGTATTTAGTGTTGCGCCTGGAGTTTTCCGCTGAGGAGAAAATAACTAAGTAGCAAGTTTATGTTTCAAAAGTCTGCAAATAATAACACAGTTTACGTTTTTGTTTTATTTATGAGTAACGTTTAATACGATAATTATGATTTAGTAGACGTCGAATACATTAAACTTTACAATAAATAAAATATTAATTCACATTGAAATTGTTTTCTTGAAAATTGACTATTTATATTTCATCGACTGTTGACTATTTAGAAAATGCCCAAGACATTGAATTGATTCTGTCTCTGTGTCATGACGTAGGCATAAAGGTGTTACAAATAAATAAACAGAAAAATTCCAAGAATTTCGCTACTGTTTCTTGATATTCTGGCTGCGTCGCTTCTAGAAGAAGCCATTCTTAGCTCGTGACAGGTATAGCTACCAAATATTTTCCGATTAACTAAAGAACGTTTACATTACCCGAGATAGTAGCACTATTTGGAATTTATTGCCCCGTTATAGTGGCGAGTGCATCCCGGCTGCCTGTACTGCAACTCGCGTTAATGATAACCTAATTTAATTATTTTATATTTTAATAATGTTAAATTGTGGTCAATTGTTTTTTTAAATGATAAATAGTCTGTGAGATGCTTGATAATTATTTTTTATAAGAAAGGTAAAATTTAACGTAAAAAATGCGTTGTATAACTTTTATGCAACAATATTTCAAGTAGTATCAAAATTATTTGCCCGAGTTAAAGTCAACAATCACAAAAATATTACCCAAAAAAAGAACAAAGAAAATTCCTGTCAAAGTACAGCCGATCACGTAAACTCGTAACCACGTTACTTGATACATTTTGTACATATTCGGAGCATCGAATACGGCGACATTAAGTGGAGTAGTCGACATACTGTCGGGCGGGGAGTTCAGCCTGACGCGAAATTGATTCAGTGTGAGACGTGAGCCGCTTTCACAACAGCGCGATTCAAATGTAAGTCAGCGGACGCTAGCAGACGAAACGAAACTTTATGTTGACACCTAACAAATTTAATTAGACACTTCGCTTTAATGCCCTCCCCTGAACGTGTAAGAAAATGTTTCTTGCTCACGACTAGCTATTTTGTTGGATACGTAAAAGGCGCTTTTAATAGCAACCTTAATCGGTGCTAACTGTTAAATAATTAGCTAACTCATTGATGTGTCAATAGGAATTACTCCACATGAAATTACTCCCGATTGTGACAAGCCAGTGTGAACGGTTTCTAACGCACGAGTAACAGAGTCATAGCGTCTGTAAACTTATATAAACATCATTATCGGGAAAATATTGGTAGGAAAACCATCGGCAGCTTTATATTGTTTTCTAAATCGGAATCAGTAGTGCCTGTCGCTTCCGGCGATTCAGCTTGTTTTGCGAGAAAATCCACTTTTTCTTCTCTCTGATTCTTTGATTTCTTTTTTATGCCATCATTGTTCCGCTCTTGGGGTGAAATGTAGTCATTTATATTTTCAGTGGAAATAGCGTGTATCTAATGTGTATTTCACTGTTAGTATTGCTTACATAAACGATCTGTTTCAGATAATAATATTGGATTGTTATTTAATCCTGTGATCCTAAGCGGTCAACGATCTTAGTAGGTACTCGATTGGAATTTGTAAGTAGACGAGCTTCAGGCATTTTTGTTTCGAAAGCTGATTAGAAATTTTTCATTCTCATCGTGGAAAATTCTCCTTCTAACTTTTTGCTTTCCATAATAAAAATTGGATTACTTAGATATCGAATTTACATAAAGCAGTTCTTATTTCGTTTACAAGTGACTGACAGTAACTATATCGTCGTACAAATAAATGGCAAGAAGGAATTCTCGCGACGCGTCTCGACAAACTTGTCGCACATAGTCTACCTATATCATAGCTGTCGAAGTGTTTATAGGTTCTAATGTTATTTTTGAGGCAGACTTGGGGGAGCGATGGGGCACACACTCGGCGGCTGATTGCCGTCGCGGCACGGGGGACACGGGGGGCAGGCTTGCACTGCGAGTGCCCCACTTGAGGTAAATTACAGTCTACTGTGCGCACTATCGGATGTTTTGTGTGAGTCGCGAACTGCATCAGGGCATGGTGTGCATCACACGAACGTAATCTACCCGCCTTGGGGTGAGGACCGCGCAAATATCGAGGTATTTCGATGGTATTCAAAGCATTCATTCGCGTCGTGTCGCTAATGCATGCGCTGTATGTTTATGCATGTGTTAATCGTTAGTTGCCAAGTGTCCTCCACACTCGGCAACTTTAGCGCTAGTTATGTACCTATCTAATGAACTTAATTGGCTTGGGGTATTCATAGCTCTAAGTTATTCTACGCTTTACAGTTCCGGCATTTGTTGTTTTGGCTTTTCAGAGTTATGTCTGCTATTTTAAGATGGAGTACTTAGGTAGATCACCGTTTTTTTCGGCCATGCGTGTTGAAAAGCGCGCTATCTTTTCCCTCGTGGCTATTCTAACCTTCACTTTGGAGGCTTGTTTTTAGTTATCGACCTTCACCACGTGATGGATGTATTTAGGGTCGCTTCTAGATAAAATATTGTGTAGAAAAAGGAGTTAAATATTTCTATATAAAATAACGCAGAATAATTCCTTAGAGAGATACGTAGCTAACTCCAATTTACACTAACATAATATCTAGAACGAAAATTAAGGCAAATATTAAACTCAATTTTACCCTCCACATACCTAGATGAGAAATTCAATTTCAAGTTACCAGGAATAGTAAGCAGCTTTAAAGTAGTGTGAAATGAATATTTTTATTTAATTTCATACACTTCATGTAGGTGGTATTAAAGAGCTGGGTCATACACAGGTGCCCCAGTTCATAAACGGTAGAAAACTAGGTTAATTTGTACGTGTCAAATGTAATCAGTGTCCCTACATAATTGGTAATTTGCGACGATGATTGATTCATAATTATTAACAAGTAGGTAATATAGACAGTTGACTAGGTACTATAAAACTGAACATCATCAACAGCCTATTAATGTTCCCACTGCTGGGACGCAGGCCTCCTCTCTGTGAGAGGGGGTGGGCCATAATCCACCACGCGGGCCCAGTGCGGATTGGTGGATGTCACATTTCTTCGAATTTTTGGTTCTAGGACATGCCGGTTTCCTGGCGATGTTTTCCTTCGCCGTTTTGAGAGCAGTGGTGATGACATAAATTACACAAAGTAATGCGCCTGGGCGGATTCGAACCCACGACCTACAACTCGTAAGTCGGGGCCGATACCACTGGGCCACCACTGCTCTATAAAACTGAACGAGTCAAACAATTAGGTCTTCATCTATAATTCCTACTTTTGAAAGTAGTCTCGAGTTTGGTATGAAAGTTTCTCTGGAGTGTGACTGCTGACCCAGATATAGTATAGTTGTCCGAGAAGGTTCCTGATCTATTATGCAATTGAAGACTTGATTTATAAATGGTCTGCATTCTCTATTATGTTCGCTTGAAGTTTGTAAAGTTGAAACTACATAATGAAAATGAATGTTAAGAAATAATAAGTTAATATTTGTAGACATTTTCAAAATCTTAAATTATTTAAATGTAATACTGTTTGAAAGTGCAGCGTAGACGGCACACTTTTTGTGCGATCGAGTAAATTAATATTCAGGAGTCTAAATAGTTTGACATGAATTTAATGCCATTGTTATGTCATATTTTTAACTTTTTTGACACAAATGTGAAATAATGCACGATTGTGTTTAACATGGCGGATTTTTGTGCGATCGAGTCACAAAAGTCTGCATGGCAGATTTTTCACAGACTTCTTCTTTTCTGTACTTCATGCACAAAAAAAATATTTTGCGATCTCTGCATTATTTCCATAGCGTCTACGTTCCTACAGCTCTGCCAACAGAATGATCGAAGATGTGCGTCGTGTGCGTTGAGTCTGTGAAAAATCCGCGACCGACTTTTTGCGTGTCGTGTGTGTTACTGCATAGCGCATAGGTTCTATTTTCACAGACTAAAAAGTGCGTCACGGATAGTCTGTCGTCTGCGCTGCACCTTAATCAGCAAATTAGAAGAATTTCCTGGACGCTCTTCGCCACTTCCTCTTTGTTGAGAAGAAGCAGAGAAACTTACCCAGCAACGCACTTGACTATGAGTAAGCTTATTCACTACGTAGTCTTCTACTTAAGTGTAAGGATTTGCAAGAGACCCTACACTCAGAATTGGGCGGATTCAATTAAATAGCAATCTGAAGGGACTCATAGAAAGGGACTGTCTAAACAGGTTACCGTGGCCCTGGAGTGTAAAGGGTTATTAAAGGAAAACCGTTGATTTTAGTCAATATGAATGAGTCTGACAGACCTTTTGCGTCTCCAGCCCACCCCGGGCGGGAAGACTATAGATAAAAAAGTATAGGGTGGCAAAAGTTGAAGAAGAAGTCTTCCTCTAAGTATATAGTTTTCTGCAATTCACTACGTAGTTTTCCAACTAAGTAGACTAGTCCATCTTACAAACACGTTCCTCCAACAAATATTTCTCCCATAATCGATAAAGAATACCGAACGAAATTTTAAAATTCGCTACACCACGTCCGGAAAAATCGCAGAGGAAAATCGCATGAGCCGGCCCGTTTCGCACCCATGGGCGATACAGAAATATTTTCCGATTAAGTAACACCGACCGTGTCACAGCACTAACATGATTTGAAATTTATTTCCCGGGCCCGAGTAGCAACGTGATTGCACCTACTGTGATCCCGGCGAATAAAATGGCATCTAATAATCGTTTTCGCCACTTTACCGGAATAAGGATGTGTCTCGACTTCTCGAGATAGAGGTGGCGTGGCTAACATTTATGGGGTGCTGTAAGTCGTTCAGTTAAGGTGAATGGTTTGATCAGTAGTAAGGCCAGCTATTTGATAGTCCTATACATTTTTATAGATTTATATGATATGTATTTAGGATTTTAATAAATAGATTTAACAGCCTGTCCTTAGTAATAAAGTTTAACCGATAATGACGCCACGGGTATTTTATATAGAAACGTGTGTGGAGAATCTACATACTTAAGTAGGTACATACTAGTAGGTACATCAACCTTCCTCAGTCTAACATTACCACGATAGTGGAAGGTTAATGTTAGGTTTGGATTGGTAAAATTTGACTTAATCGGGTAGGTTGAGCTGACTTAATCGGGTAGGTTGACCTGCGGTCAACCTACCCGATTAAGTCAGCTGCTGGCGTCTGTACAAGTAACGACTATTAATCTATTTATTAGCATGCTTAGTACAAATACTTTAATATCATTTAATAATATATGAGAAAGAAGAAAATAAGTAATTTTGTATCAAGCCCCTGTTTCAGAAGGCAGTACTTCTGCGCGTATTTTTAGGAGGTTCGTCTCTCAGGAGCCCTGACCACTGGCGGCCCGGACCCTGTTCCCGATACTGGTGGACTGATATTTTTCATTTACTTATTTCTAAATGTTATGTGTAGGTATTAATTATTATGTAAATTAATAAAGGGTAATTTTTAAGTAGGTAAATTGAAAAGAGCAACGCTAAGATTAATGTTTTCAACAAGGTAATACGACAATTAATAAAGGCGAAAAAGAGTATGTTTGTTACGCTTTCACACCTGAACCGCTGAACCGATTTTTAAGAGTTTTTTGGTACCGAGACAGATGTGACCCTTGAGACGGTGTTAGGCTCCTTTTGCATAAAACTGGAATGGGACGAAATGGCTGTAAACTGAACTTAATATCTCTACGATAACCTAAAATTGAAAAGGACTTTCTGGAAAAATATAAACAAAGTCTCACGCATAGTGATGTCATTGAAACAATGTATATGACCGCACCACATGTAAGTCGAGTTGTCGTGAAACAAATTAATTCTTGAAGCAGCACTATTTCTCTAACGTCGGGCGGTAAATTGTTGTTTAAACTTTATTAGTATCTACTGCATACTGTTAGGTACTACTTACATAATAAGTACTAAAATACCCAACAAACGTTGCGGCCCGGTAATTCTAAGTAACAAGTGAAGGTAACTTGAAGCTATTATTAAATTAATTCCATTACAAACTTGGTCTAACTTGAAAAAAATATGCAAAAGTGTAAGACAAAACACGTGAATAAATGAAAAGCTTCCCAGTTCTGTGTTATGGAGTTGTGTAGTTTCTTAGTTCACTTATTTTAGCGAGTTGCCCGTACTCAGTCAGAAGCCTTACATAGTGTGGAAATAGTAGTTGGCTGGCGGTGCATACAGATGTACGTATGAATATGTAACAAGTCTGAAAGTGTGCATCACGTAGGATATTTTAGTGCTCGATTGATAGACTAAATTTAAATGGTTAAATTATTGGCGAGACGAGTGCTTTAGTGCATTACCGTGTTCGCACACACGAGGCAAACTTCAAAAGCAAATTGCACAAGCACGGTACATTTATCTCCGCTGGTTGAACGATGAAAGCTTCCATTACGACCGGTATCGGAATGGATATATGCACTTAAGGTTGTCTTTAGTTCGTCAACGTGGCGGTGTTGTGCGATCGATTTCGTGTTTTACGTCGTCGAGCGCGGAGAATGTCGTGTATCAGCGGCCTGCGACGACAATGTACCAATACCTTATCAACATAATGAGCCGACACACGATAACGTACCACATTTTCCCGGCAACTGATGACGCTGTGGTCACATACCGGATGACTTAATCTTTATCTAACATCGCTTTAGATTCTTGTCGCGCTATCTATGTATTCATGTCCTACAATGTGTTATTTCTCCGACGAATAAGTTTGATTCACGGGTCAGGAGATCTTATGATTAGTTATCTAATGTTTGAGTTAGTTGGGTTCTGTTACTGCGGTGCTATCATACTCCAATTAATTTTGATAGTTGAACTTTGATACTTACGACTTGTTTTGTTCCCAATAGTGATGTTTACTTACTGCATAAAGTGAAGTAATCATGTTTTCACAAGTTGTAAGACTACAGCTTGAGGGCACACGTACACCTTTATTAGTATTTCAACCCTTGAACAAACTGTTTTGTTCATGTTTGCAAGTTTTTAGCTATGAAAATCGTAATGTTTTTGCAAACAATGTTAGCTTAAAGCTGAAGGATGTAGTCCGCTTATGATTTAAATAAACATTACCTTTGAAAATATAAACTTCATAGCCCAACAACAGTAGTTTACTTAATGTTCACAATAGAGTCACGTCAAGTTTAAACTTCCCGCCATTACTAGGGTTGTGTTAAGTGAAACCATTTGTTGTAGCTAGTGATGGACGGGCACGTATGACAACAAAATGTTCTGTCATAAATATTTTCATGTTTGTTACCTTTTTTGAACATTTGTATCAGCCGGATGAATACCTAGAACAAACGAGCCGTGGAATGGATATAGGCTTGTTGAAAATTAATTGTATTGTATGCTCAAATGTTGATTGCGTATTGTATGTCATATAGGTAAGCCAAATAATACAAAAGTCGCCACAGTCATAGAGCTCTGTTTTGGGTAGGCTTCTGTGTGAATATTTTTACTACGGTATTGCATTTGTTTACATAAAATTCGTAGTTAATTGTAAAATATTACTGGGGCTCTGAAATCAACAAAAAATACGTATTGAAATTCATAGCATGCAGGTGTTTTTTCATTATTTAACTAGTTACTTTCAGTTAGTTTATATCAGCAAAATAACACACCTAGGTATACCTATTTCTTTTTTGACGCAAAAGGGGCTTTAATAAATAATCAATTTTCCACCATAGAGAAACATGATGCACAATGAGGTGAACGGTGTGAAACTAATGAAAGTGCCTTCAGCACACACAGGGTGTTACTTTATCAAAGTTAATTTTCTAGTTCCCCCGACTTAGTTTACTTCGTCAATCAAGGTTGCAAAACTTGTAACCACCATCTTATTAAGACAACGTCGAATTGGAAATTTTAAGTGGATATTATTTGGGAATAGGTCCTGTAGACGAATTCCACTCGTTATCAAACTTAATCCAATTTGTCTTTGTGGCGAATTGAATTACTTAACTTAATTTTGAATTTTGTTGTAGGTAAAGTTTGAAGTGTCGCGGTGGAGGCGGATTGTAAATGTTGGAGCATTGAGAATGGACACACCGTTTAGACTTTATATTGTTTGTTTTTGTTAATTCGATAAAGTTTGTTTTGATGATAAATAACGTGGAAAATGGGTGAGCAAGAGAAAATGATGAAAAGTGCTTAAAACGGAGATATATTCGCTGCAGGTTTAATTCTATCTCATATTGTTTGTTCATGTTTGATTATTCTTTAATTTAAATCTATAGTTATTAAAAAATAACAATGACGGGTCCCTTAGAAGTTGTGTCGCATAGTACTTTTACGATAGCAGGTCAACCTAATCGAAACTATCAAATTTCACCCTTCCAGTATTGTGCTAATATTTAAGACATTGAGGTTGATGTGCATTAGGTTGATGTGCTGGAATCCGTACATATTTTGAGTAGGTAAATTTAATAAAAATAGCGTGGATTGACTTTATAATCTTATTAAAAAAAAATAAAGTTTTGGGATTATAAAATAAATCGAATTATTTCTGCCAACATATCAATAAAATACAAAAAATACTTATAAAATATTTTACATTTTTCATAATAACGAGACTTCACAAATTGGGTCGTATTCGTTAAACAAGAATGAATCCAGCCTTCACTGATTTCGATGTCAAGTGGAACTATAGCGTGCTGCGTACATTGGCGTGCCTACAATTTATTACTTGATTGAATGGTACACAGATGGTGTTTACACGGTAATTAAGAACAATATGCAGTGCAGTAGTACGGCTCGGGTAAGCCCGGATATGAGGCCGGTCATCCATCATGTCCGTAGCTCTATACTGTGGAGTAAGTATGTATATCTGAGATGTATATAACGTTGGCATAATGCAACAGCTACCGTTATTTGGTTTGAAAGAAATGAATAATAAATTATAACAGGTCTCATTATTTAAATGTTTCAAATAGCACGGCTAACTAGTTTTTATACCGCTGCTTGTGCTCTGAAATTATCACGTAGAAACGTACTATCTATAATTTTATAAACTGAACAGTTGGTTTGGTTAAACTCGCTTATCTCAGGAAGTACTGGGTAGAATTGAAAAAATATTGTTGTATTCGATAGCCTTTCTATTGGCTTACGGCTATAGCCAATAGGAGCTGAGCAGTGGGGGTGAAGCCGCGGGAAATAGCTAGTTTCAAATATAAACTATGATGCTGAAAAAAGTAAATTGTGATCGGATCCTTAGACTTTTCCTTTTCCTAGAGACTTTTACTAAACTGGACCTTCTTATTATATTCAATTAAAAAACGTAACCATCCCGAAACCAAAATACTTAGGTAGTATTTAGGAAATATCACTCTTGAACAAGTCGGGTTTGACTAATATCTAACATTGAGCTAACAATTAGGTACAGAGAAAAAGTCAAAAAGAGATTTCGTGCACTAACCTGATCTGTTGCCGCATAAACTCAATATCTTATCCCTGATGAACCTCACGAATAAGAGAGATTAAGTATCTTGGTAATTTTATTTTTTTAAATAATCCCAATAGTTGATCTGATGCCCGAACGTCCGTAACTTTTGGTGTCAGACCATGAAATGCGTGTTGGTCAAATAGAGTCTCAAATAACAATGTGTCACAGGAAATAAACCATTTGACAATCGCAAGGACACCAGACGTTGAGAAGAAAATTGATATAACGGATTTAAATTCAATTGAAGACGTAGGGGTAATGAAGTAAATTATTACATTAATACAAGTTAATTTTCCACATGTTTACTCCGCTGTTTGAGTACACAAGAGAATTTTCGACAAACAGTATAAAATTAATCCATTTTCCTTTTGAAATATTAAGCTCCCCCGTTGAAAATGAACACTGTTTAATAATTTCTATGTAATATGCTTAGCCTTCGAAATAAGTGTCTGGCTTCATAATTCGTTGTAATAAACACCTCGGGGTATGTTATAACTGTGTCTACGCTCAAAATTGAAGAAACGAGAAACCTTTGGGGAAATTATCAGTAACGATCCCTTTTTTATAACGATTTCAAATAATGAATGGAATCGAGAATTTGTTTTTCATTTGTTTTGTTAAAACAAGAGGTTCGTTTCTTTAATTTTATTAAAAAAATAACAACGTTGATTGTAATACGATGCTGTATATTTGTATGGCATAGCCTAAAATAATGTTTTCATCCCACCTATTCGAAAAGGACGACTTGGTTCGCCTTTAAGTGCGCCCAAAACTGGTGTTTTCTATAGGGAATTTTTAGCGGGCAGAAATGAGTTTTTAATCCTCTTTATATGTGCGCCGCAAAGAACATTGCCGCGCACTTTTTGAATTTGGAACATCTTTTTGCTCGGCACCAAAGAAATCGAACGCAAATAGTGTTTGAATATAGGCTGGCTGGAATGACGGCCCATAGTCACGCCAGGTCACTGGCTGAATAAAATTGTAGATTGTTTTTTTTTCGGACAGTGAAAATGGATGTATTTACTGTATGGCATACATTTAATGTTTACGATCAGCGTTCACAGTAACCCTCATTCGTCAATGAAATCTTCTACATAATTTTCGCAATTATAAGTTTGAGTTGTTTTATTATTAGATAAATAACTTTACGGCCGTTGTTTCCCACGCGCGCCTCAAAAGCGTCATGCATAATGACGGGGCCATTTATTAGAGTATTTTAAGCCTGCCGGGGGTCGCGGATTATTTCCTTACCGTGACCCCGGAACAGAAAGGGCTTTATTGAAAACCGAGGATTTTAGTCAGTAGAATAAACAGTTTGCGTTCTTCGATAATAAAAGTAAATACGTGCTCTATAATTAAATAGAGTCCTTTTTAACTTTGAACGTTTTATTATTAGCTAGTTCTAGGAGTCACTTAGCTTCCATTTGAGAAACATTTTTAATTTAATTGAGAAAATGTATTTTTGAATCGGGCGGCGTACTCTTAGAATGTTTCGAATTACAGAAATTATCGCTACGCTGTATTCTAATTTCAGAATCGTATTAGTACTACTGGATTCAAATTAGCGCCCTCGCCGTAAATATTACTGAGTTACTAATTACTATTCTCCAGGTTTTGAGACAAGAGGGAAAGTCAGACTTGACTAGAATTCACTCTATCCTTCAATATCCCCTTACGTTCCTGGGTCGCGGTAACCTGATAAGACAGTTCCACGACCCCGGTATGCTTTGGTCATTAAAGGGGGGCCACTGTATATTGCTGACAGCTCTATGAGGAGCGCGTGGAACACAAAGTCGGGCTTGGTCCATGATCGGACGGGAGTCACACATTGCTCGCCGTCCGCTTAGGAGTGAGATAAGATGAGAGATTGAGGTGGGTGGGATCCACCTCCTAGTCGACCATTCCGGGCTATTGTAACCTGCGGTGAATTTCTTCCTGCTCTCATAAAACGTTGTTAAGTTTTTTTTCAGCCTAAACTGTCCCATTTCTGGGCAAAGGCCTCCTCCAAGTTTTTCCATGGGTTCCAACCCTCACGGTACGAGTCCAACTCGTCTCGCCACCTCTTTCTGGGCCGGCTTCGGCGGCACCGTCCATCTCCAGGCACCTAGGTAGCGGCCTTCGCCCAGCGGTCAATATTCATGCGGCTGACGTGACCCGCCCAGACCCACCTCAGCACTAATGTCTTTACTTTTCACTTCACTTAAATATTATCTATAATGAAATGAAATGAGTAAGATACTCTCCTATTTTCAAGACTGTAGTAGAGATTATTTATGTTGGATATTGTAAACTTCAGTCAAATATACTCTTACTGGGAACGGTCTCAAACGATTTCAATTTGTTCCGAATAATATTTCAAAGGAAAATGCATAAGCAAAATATGCTCAATGTATCTTGGATACTGCTGTGTATCCAGTACTTTGTAATCCTATTCAAGAAAGGAGGTACACTATTTCAGGAAAAGAAGCCGCGTCACTTCGCGTTATTTTCCCACGTTTTTATTTTGGTTGGATTTAAAATTAAAATAAAAAACTTGAGAGGTGTCAAGGGACACCCGGATGGAATGAAGTTACTGTTTACACTCAACAAAAATAATCTTCGCGACTCCACTCCACTCCACTCCACTTCACTCCACTCCACTCCGCTCAGCTCCGCTCCGCTCTTCTCCACTCCACTCTTTGATCTCTAGTACCTTTTCGCAACGCGCGATAAGGAAATTCGTTCCAAAAAGTGTCGTGACAACTTTTCGTAAGAATTTTTTCCGTCTGGGCTAGACGGACACAACGCGCGTTATGGAACTTCGTTCCAAAAAATGTTTAAAACTGTAACGTGTAACGTACATAAAAAAAACAATTAATGATAAAATTATTTATTTAAATTAATAGGAGTTTTTTTATGGGGAATGAGGAATACCAGTAATGACTTGAGTTTAGCCACCATTTTCATTGAGCGAATTAAAATACAGTCGTATCGTTGAAAATTTTCTACGGAGCGGTTCATTCATCGTGTCTATTTTACAGTTAGACAATGTTATCTTCGAGACTTAACAAATTTCCAAGTGCGAGTGAGAGCATTTCTATTTAATTAAAAGTTGTACCGTGGGGAGCCGATCGTCTCGTCTCCTGCTTTGTGCCAAATGATGAATGGAAAACCTTATTACGAAGGATTTTGGTTTCTTTGTTTACAATTTTGGATATTTTGTCCAGAGCAACAGATATTAGATACCTATTTATAGACCAATAAAATTATGTTACCTTGAAGGCACTCTCTATTGCCAGGATCTGCTGCTATGAGCGATTAAATATAGGTGTAAACATTTACCAAAATTTAAAATATATTTTCTCTCTTTCTATTGATTAATTAAACGTTTGCAGGAACATAGTACGAAGCCTCTATATTACGAAATGGGTCTAATCTAAAAAAAAAACCGGCCAAGTGCGTGTCGGGCCACGCACAGTGTAGGGTTCCGTAGTTGCCCATCAAAATACTTATGCGAACTAACTAAACTGATTCGCTGAATTTAATTTTAAAAAGAACAATTTTCAAAATCGGTCCAGGAGTCTTTGAGAAATCGGGGAAAATACATAAGAAAAAAGATTACAACGAATTTAGAACCTCCTCCTTTTTTTGAATTTAGTTAAAAATAGTTGACGATAAAAACCTACCTATCCCCAAAAAACATACCTATAAAAGCTGTAAAAATAAAGTTGACAAACTTACATTTGCAGTTGTCTCCGATACATTTTGTTTAAGAAAATATGATATCCAAGTACATTTTATAAGTTGGTCGACTATTACTCGTAAAGTTGGTAAAGCCTACTTAGTCATGATAATTTTCTTTGAAACTTCGTTATATATACTACTATTGTGAATTTTTTCACACCCCCAAACATAACCGTTTAGCTGGTAGAGGGGGGGGACACTCGAATCGAGCAAAATTTAGCACTTTAAAGCTTAACATTTCACAAACGAATTTTTTATCAAAAAATTGTTAATGGAAACTATCATTATTTTTTAAAGGCCTATTTAATGATACTCCACACTAAGGGGTACGTGAGAAAAAAAAAATCCTCACTTTACGTGTAAGTACTGGAGGTACCCAAAAAAAATATTTTTCGATATTTTATTTTACCACTTCTTCGGCACAACAAATCCGTGTATTTACACCAAATTAGTACTGTGCGTCTCTGAGCTAACTGCGGACAGACGGACGGACGGACGGACGGACGGACGGACACGGACGGACATGGCGAAACTATAAGGGTTCCTTGTTGACTACGGAACCCTAAAAACCATTGAAAAATTCTTTTTGATTATACTAACATCAAATTGTTTTTTTTTCCGAGACGTTAGTCGCGTGGCATAGATCCTTTTTGTTTTAAAGGTTATAGCTACCTTCTCGTCTATGTATTAGTTTATCTATTAATTGTTATTTTATTATTCCTAATAAAATAATTCTTAGTTTCTGTAACACATAACTTTGTGTTATAAAATAGAGAGGACATGGCCTTTTACATTTTATTCCGAAGAGAAGAGAATAATTTCTTGTTTTTCTACAAATACACTACTAGGCACAAATATCAAATTAATGCTGCTATTCATATTGATTTGTGTTACGTTCGGTAAATATATGACGCCAAAATTACGATGAAGTTCCAAGAAAATGACGTGTTTTGCTAAGATTTTATCAGTTGATACGATATTATCTTAGCACTTTCAGTTAGGTTGCTTGTTCAACTGTTCTTTAATAGAGGAAAAGTTCACTACCACGTTCCTTTATCACAAGAAAATGCGTGAATTTTCGAAGAAATTACGCCTTCCAAAATAAGAAGAATATATTTCTTTCTATGTTTTTATTAATGCCAATAAAAACATATTATAGTTGGTCTAAAAATACAAATAAATTAAAAATGACTGTCTGTCTCTCCTAGTCAAATAGACCATCTCGTGACGTTCCTGGCACAAAAGACCCCAGGATACTAGCAGCGTTACCACGCTGAATGGCAATAGCCAGTCTTTGCACCAGGAACGAACCAGAGCGGTGGTCCAAACCAAATATATCTATGTTATAAAGATAATCTGAAATCTAAACATTTACAGCCATACTACAAAAACTTAAACACCTGTTGAACAAATGTTTAAAAAAAGTGTGACTGCAAAACGGACCTCATTTCAACGTCATAATCTGTCATTTTTAGTGTTCCGTAGTCAACAAGGAACCCTTATAGTTTCGCCATGTCCGTCCGTCCGTCCGTCCGTCCGTCCGTCCGTCCGTCCGTACGTCCGTCCGTCTGTCCGCAGTTTAGCTCAGAGACGCACAGTACTAGAGAGCTGTAATTTGGTGTAAATATACGGATTTGTTGTGCCGAAAAAGTGGTAAAATAAAATCTCGTAAAATATTTTTTTTTAGGGTACCTCCAGTACTTACACGTAAAGTGAGGATTTTTTTTTTCTCGCGTACCCCTTAGTGTGGGGTATCATTAAATAGGCCTTTAAAAAATAATGATAGTTTCCATTAACAATTTTTTGATGAAAAAATTCGTTTGTTAAATATTAAGCTTTAAAGTGCTAAATTTTGCTCGATTCGAGTGTCCCCCCCCTCTACCAGCTAAAAGGTTATGTTTGGGGGTGTGAAAAAATTCACAATAGTAGTACATATAACGAAGTTTAAAAGAAAATTATCACGACTAAGTAGGCTTTACAACTTTACGAGTAATAGTCGACCAACTTATAAAATGTACTTGATATCATATTTTCTTAAACAAAATGTATCGGAGACAACTGCAAATATAAGTTTGTCAACTTTATTTTTACAGCTTTTATAGGTATGTTTTTTGGGGATGGGTAGGTTTTTATCGTCAACAATTTTTCACTAAATTCAAAAAAAGGAGGAGGTTCTAAATTCGTTGTAATCTTTTTTCTAATGTATTTTCCCCGATTTCTCAAAGACTCCTGGACCGATTTTGAAAATTCTTCTTTTTAAAATTAAATTCAGCGAATCAGTTTAGGTAGTTCGCATAAGTAGGTATTTTGATGGGCAACTACGGAACCCTACACTGTGCGTGGCCCGACACGCACTTGGCCGGTTTTTTTAGACAAGTGTTCAACAGACGTTTAAAAGGTTTTGTAGTAAGACGGTTATTGTTTTATCTGTAACTAATTTGAGTTTTGGTTTGTTTGATCATTAGGGACCAAACTAGGTTTTACCTGCATCTTGGGAACCTGGGTTGCTGAAGTAAATAACATTGTTTTCATTAGCTTACCGCAAACCCCACCTGGGCATGGCAGGGAACCCCATGCCGAGGTGGGGTCTGCGGTCTGCTACTTATCTCCAACCACACGTCATTCCTTTTGATTCTCTGAAAATCTTATTTAGCTGTTAGCCTCTTCGCAAAGATCGTTGATCGACTAGGTCTGAAACTTATGTTCCTTGTGTCGCACTACAACTTCGTTTGCCCGAAATCGATTGTCTCTGAAATTCGGACAAACGACTATAGTCTGCCCGTTATAGCATGGTGCGGGTTACAGTTGTCTAAATGGAGGACTACAAAGGACTACAACATTCTGGTTGGGTTTTAATTAATTTACTACAGTTATTAATGATTTAGTATATTACGAATGTGCTACAGCTGATGTACTAAGTCGTAATTTGTAAATCGCTGCGACTTTCGAAGAGTGAAACGAATCTGTCACCGAGTATAAGTGTAGGCATGCCCGTCGCCCGTCTTTGGGCAATCTACCCCGGGGTCAAAGTTTAATTTTATTCAAACTAAGTATACTTGTAGTGTAATTAATAGATATATCAGACGCCCGAATTCGAGTAAAGTCATTCCATCACTGCGGGTTACAAAGTTATTGTTTTCACACCTTAAAATCCGTTGTTAGGAATACAATGTCTATATCCATAAACATCATAACATACATATACGTTTCTTATCATTACAATATGCAGACGACATTAAACCGATGCTGAGAGTCTCCGGGTAACCATAAAGTGTTGTGTCTCGGAAACTATGAGCGAAACGATTACCATGGCGATCAGGAACTGTCTCGATGTAAACGACGTACTTGTATAGACTACTGCGAGTGTCTATTTTGATGTTTAGTGCTGTCTGCACGAGTCGAGTATTGAGACAGTTGAGTTACTAAATTATTGTTGGCGTGGTTATTTTTATGCGCATCTTAGATGTTATACTACTAATCTAGAACGATGCCATATTGATATTTCGTATACCTAGTTGTGTAGACAATTGAGTGAAAATGTTACATAGATAAAATATTCTTTATTGCACACCAAAATGATTACAAAGCTTATTAGCGATATCTTCCAGACAACCTTTGGATGGACTAATGGGACTTCAAATATAGAAAACCCAATCGGCAGTCAATGGTGCTCTACAAATAACCACACAAATACAGAAAAATCTAAAACACGTTTCAGTGAAAAAAAACTGTTTACTACTAATTATTACCAAATTATTCCTATTTAGTATAATGTTAAGCTACGCAAAGGGTGCTTACAGAGAAGTTAGCTTTCCGAATTTTATTTTGTCCTTCGTATTTGTACTGGACATCGAGTGAAAGTCATTTAGAACCAACGACTCGTTTGCGTTTATCGTTTCCACAAATGTAGAAAACCCATTATACTTAGAATAAAAGGCAAATAGCAACACCGAAAAATCTAACAAGGGAACATAAATAAGACCTTTTCGTATCCTAATCTTAAGCGAAGGCCGCAATTTGCAGGAAGTACAAAAACCTTTGTAATATTTGGTAGGAAAGTTCCATTTGTGAATAATTTTATCGATGTATGTATGTGCCGAATACAATAACAAATTGTTTATAGTGTATTATCTGTCGGTTAGTGGCCGTTCGGAGAGGCGGGAGGGACCAACCTCCCCGTTTATAGCGCTATAGCGGATCAAATGCCCTGGAAGTGATACACCCTGTGATCGTTTAGCCTTTATTACGCTATACGAATATACGCTCAACAGTAAAAACGGATTTTAATTTCTCTTTCTTCATCGATTTAGCCACTGATATTTTTAAAAGTATTTGTTCTTTTGTCTGCCCTTTTTATTACTTTGAAAACTTAGAAATCTGTTTCTAAATTGGATCTAAGCATCAATTTTAGGTTTAATGTTAAACAAATATATTGAATTTGAAACCAGAGCCTAGATAATGACGAATCAAATAAATAGCTTTTCTAAACAATCAAATATCTAAATTCTTATTGCTTTTATATTTCAATTTTGTTGGCACTCTGAGATCAATCATTTGTTCTATGTATTTTATGCAATCAAGTGATTTTAGATGATATTATTTTCCGGGCAAAAGATATATAGTTGAGGACATTTATTTTCGTAGATCGATCAATGTCATTCCACATAAGAGTCTTCGTTACAAAATCCAAATTACGAAGGATAACAAAGGTCCCTTTCATCACGGGCGAAGATATGAATGTTTACCCAATATCTACGTCGTAAGAGCGTCTTGACCGGCCGAATAAATTTAAAGGAAAGTATATATTATTCATATTCACTCAACGACGCCAATCTCCTCGCCCTTTTCAATGAAACGGGTTTTTATATAAAAGTAAGAGTCACATAACTTGTATATGCAAGGGAATACACGGCATTCTGAGGACACTTCAAAGAGCCAGTAAAGTATATTATCAGGCACTACGTCCTCGAGATTGTTGAATTGCCTTCAATTTCCTTTCGCAAGTGCCTCTTACACTGCCCCAATAATATTGTCATGCAATAACGCATTCAGCTCACAAAGAATAAAGTGCATCTTCTTTTTATTTTAGTTAAGTGGAAGCTCTCGTTTGTCTGGAAATTGGTTTATTGAAGGCAATGTAATTTGTCTCGTCACGTTCCCGTTCAGGTTTGATAACTAAGATTTAATTTGCGGGACGTGCCCGAACAAGGCTCAATGTACATAAAGCTAAAACTGAAAAGCGGTGTTTGCTCAATAATTTATAGCGCTATTTCCAATATAACATTTCATGAGTTCATACCCATGAGCCGAAAAATGGCAAAACACAAAAAGCCGTGAACGTCGCAACACTAAATAAAGACGACAGAAATTAAAAATAACGCGCCGCTGCGATCCCTTTCAAATTATTTGGGGAAGAAAGTAAGATAAAAAAGATAGATAAGAAAATTATTCGTCTGACGCGAACAGTTTCCGGTGGCTGGCCGCAATTTATTCCTCTCACAAACACGAACCGTGCTGATTCAATATTGACACTGGCTGGAGCCTCGCGTACCTAGCCTATTCCCCAGTGCTTCAGATAGAATCTAACTTCGAAGATACGACTTTGTAGCTGCTTTTTAAGTTGCAAGCATACAGGGTATCCCTTCGAATACAGTTTCTCTCCCTATTTGTTTATCTTGCGATTGCTACTGAGACGCAGGCGGTGCGTACCGTGGTGCGTACAGTGGGGTGTCGCTGTGTTTGTTTTCAACTTCTTTTGTTTCCTAGAAACTTTGAAACTGGTATGTTTAAAAAAAATAAACAGTCACACATCCGTTCTGCTTTTGTCAGTACCTTTATATTTTCGCAGAAGTCTTTAGGGGAGTAGATGAGTATTTTAGTCGGGGTTACCAATATTAATTACATGGTGTTAAAGGAATCTGAACGAATAGTAATTGATTAGCGTTGTTCTATCTGATCGTCGCCGTTCTCAAATAGATACGATCGCTCAAAGTCAACGTTAATCCTCTCTTAATGAGTTCAAAAGCAGCAATTGTTGAGAGCGGCTTACGTTCTGTTACCGACCCTCGGCGGGAGCACTGCTCCAGCCATCTTCATGCGGATTGAATGGCATTACAATAAATTTCAAATTGTCCGTTAATTTTGCTATTGTTTGGTTTGTATTTCCATTCGTGAGTTTGTACTTGTAATTCCAATACCCAATTATGTCATAACCAGCAACAATAAATTCACGTCGTAATACAGTAATTTAGTGTGTGTCTAACAGAGACAGTAGGTAACAAAGTTGTTTACGACTAACATTCACAAACCTCAGTGACATTTAAGTTTAGTGGAAACAGCTAGACACCGAAACTGTGTGGTGATTGTGCACAGTGCACACACTTGTGTTATGTTGTCAGACAAACGTGCCGCGCGTTCGGGAACGGAGCGATGTCGGCGACACGCGAAAACTGCATCAATCATAAGGAGGGCAGGACAATGGAGCGTTTTTTATCGGGAATTCCCGTTCCAGAGGGATTCGTCTGTGACTCCATTTCACATTTGTCACATTACCTACCCACAAAATCTGTCGCTTTCGCCTTTTTTAGGCTCGTTAGAGATTTGATGTCAAAAGTTTCACCCAAATTGAACACGCATTGTGGCGACGCAGCGGGTTCGTCTCTTTATAATTTGATTTCCATTCCAAGAGGTTCGTAATAAATTGGGATGTTTGAAAAATATACATTTGATTGTAATTGTATGAGTTTCAGAATTGAATTTCAGTACTGAATAGATTCAATTAAGTAATTTATTCTTGTGTGTGTATGTTAATACATAACTTAGCATAACTTTTCTAGTTTTAGATTCATCTGTAATTTAATTCAAAGCAACCATTCTATGTATAAAAATGAAAAATAAAAAGAGACGGAATAAGTCATCAGATACCGCCGTAGGCTTTAGGAAGGATTTCTGTACATTGTTTATCTCTTATCCTTAGGGACAGTTAGAAGAAAAGAGGGGCATGTCCGAGCTAAGCCATCGTGATTTAACAACCCATGCTATACCCATACAAAGAGACACTTACGTGATCTTATTTGTGTTGTAATGTTACTGTGAAAAGATTATTAAGGGAACTTGAGATGTTTATCGACTACTTCTTATCGTTTCATGGGTTTATAACAGGAAGGTCTATTACAATGACTGTGATTGTTCATAATTATGAGAGACTTTCAAACAAAAATTTAGAAGTAGCAGATCAAAGCGGTCGGTGTAGACGGGATATGCTTAACTCCAATCACAACCCATAGTCGAACTCTATTTTATTTAGATGAGAAAAGGATTTTTCTCCTGGACTGATAGAGAACGCCTCAGACCGCCTGTGTAACGTTTATGTTGCATGAAGTTTTAAATAAATAAATAATGGCTTTTCTCGTTAAAATTTCCGCTGGAAAATAGCATATAAGATAAGCATCTAGAAAGCCTGAAAAGAAAACATCGAATGTTAAGAAAAACAATTGAAAGTCTTGAAATAAATTACTAATAGGTATACTAAGGGCGATTTTTATCAACGGTTAAACATGTTTAAAATTTTATTTAAACAAAAAAATCAATAGAATTTTGTGCTTAAATAAAATTTTAAACATATGTTTAACCGTTGATAAAAGTCTCCCTTAGTATACCTATCCTATATAGTCGCCCTAAGTCAAAAATAATTGTGTAACTTGTTTTGTCTAGCACTGAGACAGTCAACGGGCTGACTTATATAAATAGTAATAATAATCCAAGTTATCTAAGCAAAATACCTTTGAAACCTTTGAAAACCGTCGTGTTCACCGTTAACACTCAAGATTTGCTTATTATAAATCACCTTCTTGGCATACGACTACATTTGTTATCCAAACTGTGAGAACTAGCACAGTAACTTGACTGCCTTAATACGTTCTGTACATTTTAAGTAGAAATATCAGTTTTAGAACCTAAAACAATTGGATCGTTTTACAACAATTTTTTTGCATTTATGTTTTCATTATTCTCTCTCTACATTTTCATTTAGTTCTAGGTACATGCATGATGATTTGATTTAAAAATAGAAAATAATTGCATAACATTAGATCTACTTTAAGTTATGGAAGAGCGAAGTCTCCCACTACAGTTATTGCTTACCTAATCACAAGCGATCGTTATGTATTTACTATTACCTACCGAAAATAAAGATTTTTAATATAATATTATGTTATCATGATTCGGATTCGGACGTTCATTTTGATATTATTGTTACCATTACTTTATTTCATTATTTCACATTACATAATTGTGAATCTCGAGGCTAAGTAATAAATAGCCGCTCAGGCCGATGTAGAAGAATAAGCAGCAGCCAGCACATACCGAGGCTGGTCTGTGGATGGATGCTGACTATTCGTCATCGAGAGTTTCCTCCGTGTTTCGGAAAGCACATAAAGCTTTTTAATTAGTGATAGGTAGAAGCTCTAAAGCCTTACCATCAGTCTTGCTAAGGGCTGTCGTATTACCCAGTTACTGGGTTACAGGTCATAATACTGATATTAAGCTGCAACCTGTTTGACTGCAAGCCGACCCTAACAGATGCATTATTGAGTTTAAACCGTATGTTTCTTTTAGAAAATAGTAGGGGAACAGTGTATAAGATGGGGACGCTAACAATCGCGAGGTATGCACTCTTTAGGCATATTATACTTAACACAACATACAACGTCCTGATGGCGCTTGCGCTACGTTAGTGCACTAAGGTAGCGCAAGCGCCATCAGGACGTCATTTGCAAGCGGCCATTACTACTTACTATTTTTACTACGTTAGTATTTTGTTAAGTTTGCCTTAAGTATGTAATTTCCCATCATACCTCGCATCCCCGTCTTATACACTGTTCCCCTACACTCTTTTTCCTTTATTTGGATAGGGTAAAATTGTTTATTGAAAAAGGGTTTTTTCAGCAACCTCTGCTAATACCAAAACATCAATCCCTTATGAAAAGTTATAAATTTTTATTTCAATACGTATAAAACCTTCATAATGCAATTTCATGAAGGATTGGGGAGGTAATAGAAGTGAGCTGAGTATATACTTACCTATATACTTTTTAGAGGGTAGCAGGAAACTTTCAACGTTATTCATGCCATGAAACAACACTTGAATTGCTTTACAGAAAATGATTGATACGTTCTGCTGTATTTTGATACTACCGGGTTTAAAATTTTATGGTTGCCAACTATTTAGATATTTTTATTTCAATAAACTGGTTTTTTCTAATACCGGTTTTTTTTTTAAATTTATGTTGACCACCTTTTTATGGAAAACTTATTCTAGGATTTTTGTTAACGGTTTTATGACAACTGGATTAAAGTAATCTTCGTTATAAAATATCTTTCTTTCTTTGGGGAACGAAATTATTAAGAGTCACGTCCTAATTTATGAACACAGTAATTAGTATACATTACTTTAATATCGTTCATTTAAATGCGCACCGCTCTAACAATAAAATTATTCAATATTTTATACGCATTTTTGAGGGATTTATCATTTTTTAATGAAAAAGCAATCTCTTTTGCTTAGCTTGCTAATCTCACAAAATAAGGCCAAATTCAAAATATTTCAGAAACAAAAGCCAATAACAAATTAATTAAAGATACAATCGTTACTGCATGGCTAATGAACAGTCACGATATTATACAAGTAAGTTGGTACCTACAGTACACACTGCGATTAGAGCCGGGTTGCGGTTGCGAAGGGCCTGCCCGCTCCAACTACGAGTATTTATGAGTCTAGATTAGGGTCCCCCACAAACCGACACAATTACTTTTGCACTGCGTTAAATTAGTTAAACTGACGATTATTCCACTGATAATTGCTTTAGCTTTTAGTGTGCACTTATCTTTATAATGAATCTAGTGGAAACTAAGCACTGTTTTTCACGATTTCTGCGCAGAAAAGTATTTAGAAATGAATCTGCGTAGCGCAAACTTACTTGACTGTAATGGCATTATTTTATTTTGTTTTAGAATTTTCGTATAGTCGTATAAGCACAGATTACCAGATGTTGCACTCCATGTACTTACACGCGCTAACTACCTATCGGCCGCCGGTCCGTAGAAAGACCTTAGCGCAGCGGGTTATCAATAGCCGCGCGACGCGCACGTACGCATATTTCGGTCGAATTGATGTTGGTTTTGAAATACTAAGATATGGTTGAAGAGATAAAAACTATTTTTTACGGTTATCCTCGTGGACGTTTTTTTTGTTAAGAAAAAATGTACTTACGCGAAAAGGTAATGAATGTTGAAATGTAATGTAACGACAACATTAATTATTTAATACTGTCGTTTATTATAAAGTTGTAGATAGGTACATTTTTAATCGACGATCTTACGTTTCGATTATTTTTAACGTACCCACGACACAGGAGAAATTTCTGGAGTTAGACAATAAAAAAAAAAACATTTTATTTCTTTTTACAAGTGTATATTTTTAATTTTCACTTGTTCCGTTGGCGGTCTGTAATAAAATCTTGATAAGTTGATAATTATATTTGACTTACTTCCCGGCTTCCGATTGAGCAGATGAACTCGTAATAATAGGTACAGCCGAGTTTCACTAACTCTCGCTATTACGAATTATCGAATGTTTAATATCAAAAGGAAAAAAAATAAGATAAAAAAAAAACTGAATTATTAAGTGTTGATAAACAAACAAATTCGTACAAAAGTAAGTGTACTGTGTCAAAAAAAACCCTAGGTACTAACATCATTGTCGACAGAGGCAGCCCTCGTATTTAGAATATCCACGCGGCGGCGCGCATCTTCAAAGCGAAATTTACTTTACGTTTGTATGGTTAAGGCACATTTTCGTTCGCAGCGTCTATCGACTTGAAAGTGTAGGCTATTAAAGCAGTAGGTATTGAACATTTTGTGTGGAGTGCGTTATATGTAATATGTGGTATAAGTGCGTAAAAGTCGTTAAATATCATTGTTTTCAAGTAATAACTTAGTTACTTGGAAACATAATTGATTATTTAGTACAAGTCTAACAAAGCCTCCCGTCCCACACTGGTTTCCAGGACTCATAGGATGGTTTAGCAAGAATAAAAAAAAAATAGGTTTTCAGGGAATATGTTTTTGATTTTTCATTTTCACGGAATTGGCTAACAACAAGATTTTATTTTTTTATGCACAAATTGCCAGTCGTTCATTTATACCCAGAACTCACTACACAAAGGTACTCCGTCTGTACTAAAATATATGGAGGTCATAATCAACAAAGACCACACTCTGTAGCCACTATATTGTTGCATATACAAGCGAGGTTAGCGTACCAAGTTCGAAATCAAATGCCAAATTGCCACAAAGACATTCGCTCACTGATTTCCTCACTGCAAACAAATGGAGCTGCATTTTAATCCAACGTCGGCGTGAGTCGGTGTCCTGTAGTCCCGCAGTTAGCGTGTTTCTACAGTTATGTTAGCTCCAACATTTGCCATGTAAATCTAAGTGTTGGAAGGGCTGCCAAGAGATCGCGTGCATGTGCCGCCGCGCGACGACGTCTGTCTTCCGCACGTTCCCCGAATTTGTAGATTATCCTGCAAGAATCTTATTAGAAATGTTTGTGGAAGGTATTGTTGGTTTATTCGGTTATGGTATGTCCAAAATCTTGTGACGGTGAACCAAGATATACTGACATTCTTTCAGTGATTATGATGTTTAATCCCTATTAATCATTAACCTATGTAAAAAGGCTTGTATTACAGAATTACTAACTTTAAGTAAGTAATTAAATAAAAGATAAGTGCAATCACTCATTTAAATTTTTAGTGTAGCATTTTTTTTTCATATTTCTGAGGTTTGTTTTTTTCCCTGAACTCCTTACCTTCGCTTTATTTTACCCACGACGGAACGGAGCAGGTAGATATATATATTTATGGCATTTTTAGTACAATAAATAATTGTTAGAACATGCAGCAAGTTCTATTAATTACGTTCTAGGATAAAATATCCCAACAAAAGGTGGCTTACCAATGAATGTTGAACCAGTGTCCGTATACGTATAAGACCACTATAACGAACCATTCTGTGGAGCGTCGCTATGATCGCACACTTCGTTAGCAGATTGGTCGCTGTATCATGGTATTAGTGCACAAAGCAAATTCTGAAGGTCTGCAGTCACCGTGCACCGGTTTGAGGCGAGGGATATCTGTCGCATGTAGGATACTAGTTGATTACGGTACCCGAACATAAATATACGAAACACGGTCTCTTGAAAATAATTTTTATTATCTTGTTGGAATTATTTTCATGTGATAATTGTTTTTTTGAAAGCGTGAAAAAGGCAAAGGCATCAGCAAATTCTTCTTGATAGTTGAACTGTGTAGTAAGATTGCTGGATTTATGCCGTAGCTAACTGATTCTATAAATTACAGGAAAAACCATCTCTTCCAAAAGATGTTGCTTTAGATTATTTGATGTTGTAATTACCAGAGTCCTTATTAGTCTCTTTCATCTCGTGTTCAAGTCTTAATCTTCATTTTCGTCAAATACTTATAAGGGTGTTTTGTTACGCGTCACACAAACGAAAAAGCTCAAAGGTTTTCGAGTACCTAAGGCTCTCGTGCCATCAAAGGATTTCCCAGGAGCGTGTTTAAGGAACAAAGTATGGAGTATCCTAGTAAACAAAACAAAAAAATAAGGGCGATCGTTTTAAAATCGCGACTTAATGATACTCATGCCGATAGAGAGAGGCCACTCGAAAAATTCGATGTTACATAGAGCGCGGCGACCGAAGTTTTTACGAGAAAATTTTACACATAAATTACGTCACATACGTTCTTATCCCCCATTATTTGGTCGTACTGAAGTTTTCGGCTGCGTACATTTTTACAATGTTTTGAAAGCGGTGTAATTTGTCTGGAGGCATCTTGTCGCGGTCTTGTGAAATTTCAATGTGTGTTTGTGAGTTGCCGGGAAATATAATTGGCGATACAAACTTGAGAATTTTGTTTTGATGTTTTAGAAATATTCATTCGCACAGTTATTGAGCAATAAAATATGTACAATAAACAATAAGTAGTCAAAAGCTTTCATTGCATATCTCGAAAAATAATGGTTTCTTCAGTCGTAAGTCTTACTTCAGTCGTAAGACTTACGATCTATGTCACAACAGTAGACTTCTAAAATATTATAATTCTTTGAACGTTAAACAATCACAGGAAGTAGTTTTTGTTTTTTTTTCAATAGTGTACATATTATTGGTCGAGGTTGTACATGGTACACTCAATTAAAACTGTTACAAGATAGAACTACACCTATTTCAACGTTCTTTACTTTTGAACTTTTCTCCGTCACATATTAACGAATTAACAGGAACGTCTTAGTAAGAGAAGAACGTAAGTAGAACCTTCGATCCTGAGAGGATTCTTTAGTACAAATAATAAAAAGAACTGTTTACTCTTTCAAAGAAAACAATCTTTAAATCATTAGATGATGACTGTACTCATCAACATCATCGCATTAGCCAAAGGATTAGACTACTAAAAACCCACGCGTAAGAATTAGGATCACTTGCTTTCATCATAAATTACTTAACCTTTTCCAGCTTTCAGTTTCTTTCTAGCTAATGATAATACCAGTATTATACAAAGAACAACTGCCTATTTGACGCATACATTCTAAAACTCTGGCTACTGGGTACCACGATACCCATATTTCGACGAATGTCATGTACCCGTGTGATGTTCGGAAAATTATCTCACGATAACGTCCACGATAAAAAAAGGATTACGATTCTTTTTGAAAAAATTGTTTGACTGGATGAATGGATGTTATTTACTCTTTCAAAAATAATTTTGTGTTTATTACTCACGTCACACATGTAATAAACACAAAATGTGTTTTTTGATTACGGCTACTACTACTTTTATCCAGTCAAACAATTTTTCACATTCATAATAGGAATAACATATCCTCCAAAACAAAATTAATGCATCAACATAGTATGTATACTTACAACCATGCTTTTTATACTTGTGTGGCAGACACCGGAACTTTTACTAACCTATACGGAAATTTTATTGGGTCAAGTTTCCTGCTGTGAATTTACAAGAACAATACGGATACATACAATGAATATTCCATATACAGCGTATGTAAGATATTCATGGTTATATTCATATTAAACAAATAGGAATCGCGAGAAAATATCTCATACTAGATGTGTCCGCGCTTCGCTTCCCATCCGCTTTAGTGCCTGACTGCCTCCAGTGTCCCATCTATCTCTGTACCGAGATTCATAAAAATCGATGCAGGGATTTAGGCGTAAAATTATACTGGGTTCTGATTTAAAAATTCAAATCTACTCGACTGAAACCTATGGGGAGACAAAATATTTTTCGCGAAAACGATTTTGACCCATGAAGATAGTTTTTCTGTTGATGATAAAATTGATGTAGTATGTGCGTCTGGTGTGGTTGGTTTTGTAGATCTGTATCACAAGGAAGACCACATCTTTTAGGTCATCATCACCTGCCTAGCCTTTTCCCAACTATATTGGGGTCGGCTTCCAGTCGAACCAAATGCAGCTGAATATCAGTATTTTACGTGGAGCAACTGCCTATCGGACCTCCACAACCCAGTAACTCGGTAATACGATACTCCATGGCAAGACTGGATGTCAGACTTTAGAGCTTTTGACTAACAGTAACGTTAACGACTGTCAAAGATCTACAAATTACAGCCGGGACCAACGGCTTTACGTGCTTTCCGAGGCACGGAGGAAACTCGCCATGACAGATGGTCACCCATCCACAGACCAACCTCGACAAGCGCTGTGCGGCTGTAATTATTTAGCCACGAGCTCCTCAAGACCACATCTTTTTGTTGCACGCTGTATAAATCCTTTATGAAAGGAGCGCATAAAACTTTGATAGGGATGTTCGAGCGATCGATTATTCGATTGAAACGATTCCGCGACGGCTTTTGTCGACTAAAAGACAAATTAATCGAGTAGACTTCTGAGCCAAATGAATCGAGTTTGCGATTTGATTGAGTTGTGCTGTGTACATAGAAGAGTAAACTGCAAAGTTATGAGAGATCGATAGTGAAACGAGGATGTTTATTGAAGGTTTGGCGGGATATGTAAACTTGTATTATTTTTCCTGTCTACGTTTTTTTATTTACTTTTGCGTATGCAACATCTTGATTGAAATCCTCACGCGGAAAGGTAGGATATTCTTGAGCATTCACTTGTAATGGAGATTCTTACGAATGACACATTACAGTAAAACAAACGAGAGCGTTTTAGCGACCGTTCTAACGAACCTTCTTTCGAGTTTATTGCCGAGCCCACTGTCAAGTCTGACATTTTCACGAAGAAAATATTTTTGGCGACTATCGACGCTAGAAAGAGCATTCGCTACAAAGATCCTAAAATTTTTCATGTGGGCTTCGGCCTTTAGGTTGTTTTCATAGGTCTTTTGCCCTCTACCTTTCCGGTCAATATAAGCCTAAGTATTTCATGACACGTTACATGCAGGTTGAAGAGAGTGGTTACGTTTTCTCTATTTGAAGTTTTTTAACGAGACATTTGTGTGGTGGCTCCAGGGTATCTTTGTTGGTACTTATTTTTACTAATTTATGGGACTCTTCATTATACCTTTCATGTTGCAATTGAGTTCTGAATGTATACGAAACTTATCCCTATCATTCAATATATGTATACCATTCATCACATCACGCCAAATGAGCCTCAAAAAAGATCAGACAAATAGCAGTAATATAGAACGTTAAAATGATTACCAAACTCTTTTTTCCGGGTCGAGTCCCCGCAATAAAATGAGGTCGGTACATTTTATTGACAAGTTTAGTTCGCCTCTAGTTAGGTAAAGCTAAGCGCTTTGGGCGCTTGCGAACCTATTTCGGGTCATCGACTTAACATTTATGGATAGATTTATTTTGTTTTTTCGGCGAAAATATAACATAAGAGAATATGTTTTGTTTGTTTGTTATTTCTTTACAAAGGCTCTATTTGATTATGGATTCATTATGATATCTACAGTTTTCATATTGGTGTGCGACATTTAATAATGTTGGTAGGTAAGATTTCCAAGCACATTAAACTTCAGGTTGAAGTTTAATGTGCTTGGAAATCTCCTTACTTAAACAAGAAAAGGTCCTTTAAATAATCTTTGAAAGGAAATTTTAAAATACCAAGTTAAACCAACTCCTCTTCAACGTAGCAAAGAGATACAACGTCACGTTCTCTCAGAATATCTTCTATAAAAATACAATTCCCTAAGCTAGGAACATACCGGTCACGTGAAAGGTTAAAACAACGCACTAAGGTATTTCTCTACCTCCAGTACTAACTGAATTGTCTTTACTACGAAATCTCGTGCAGCAACACACCTCGAGGGCCGGCGGAGCCTTAACGAGGAAATAGTGGTCGTAAATCACGGGAAATTCGTTCTTATTGAATTTCCTTTTGTCGGCGAACGGAAGCGCCGCCTAGGTTTTTGCTCCAAATAGACGCTTCGAGACATCGCCGCTTTTTTACCCGATCGCCTACAGGTTCTACCCACTTTTTATATTATATTAATAGCAGGAATCAATTTATAAAACTGTTTTGCCTTTAGCCCTTTTAGTTGTTCTAACAATAACTTGATTTCCACCCACCCAACATATTTGGACCGCACATTTGTTCACTGAAAACGCTTTAATTAATAACAGTTGAGACGTTTTCATAGAAAAATGTGAACTATAATACAGTACAAATTGACAAACAAGTCAAGAGTGAATAGGTTACTTCTAGGTAAGCGTGCTTCACGTAGCTGGTCCAACCAGAACCTATTAATGTTATGATATTCTGAAAACAAGTCATCGTCATTTCAGCCTATTGAAGTCCACTGCTAGACCTCTCCCAGGGAGCGCCACAGGGCACGATCTCCAGCTTTTTTCATCCAGCCACTGCTAGCCACCTTCTTCAATTCATCGGTCGATCTTGCCGGGGGGCGTCCCACCCCGGTACTTGAAAACAAGTACCACAAAATATTGGGAATAGAAGTAAAAATAGGTACTATTATTAATTAATATCTATTTTCAGTCACCCATAGGTACTAATTTTCCTGATCCTGTAAACCAAAAATGAATATTGATATTACTGATTATTTTTGTTTTAAAGTAAGTTATCCAATTTATGACAGTTTTATATTTTTGTCCTAGTTAAAACGTAATACGCTACGTCCATAAAGATATAATTGAGTCATACTACTTAACTTAGTTTCTCCAAAGAAACTTTACAACATTGAAAAATTAGGTCATCTGTGCCGAAGCGAAGATCTTTATTCGAAAAGTTTGCAAGTTTTATCGACTTTTATTCGTATCTTCGATCTAACCTTAAAGTACTTCACTCTATTGAAGCTATAGAAGCTAATTCTTTTATCTGAGAAGAGAATCTATTCAGGTATTGATTTCAAAAGCTCGCAGTTTATGTTGGTCCAAGTAAATCCCAGCAAATCTTCGCAAGTGTTACAGGACCCACCGAATTCACTGAACTTTATCAAAGTTAGCCGGTTATGAAAATCTCACAGTTTTCAGACGAAGGAAACTAATTACTATTTTAGAAAGTTTTGGTCTCAATCAGGCTCTTTTTAGGAGTTTCATAACAATGGCGGATCCTGTAAAACTTGGCCTGTTTAATGTTCGGCCCGCTTAGGAATAGGTTTAAATTTGATGCTAGCTCAGGTAAAGTCATGCCGTTGGTTTAAAGTTTGTTTGCTCTGGAATTTCATGAATTTTAAGCAATATTAAACTGTTGTAAACTTTTAACAATTAAACATATTAGACTCGTGTGAAAAATCCACTTAGTCAAAGACTACGATGTAATAAATCCTCACTGACGTTTATCATTTACGTGAGTAAATTCATACGTTTTATACACGCTTGTAACTCGGCAGAGTTATTAAATTCCTCCTGAAAGTCGTAAGATTAAAAAAAAACCTTTAGAAATTGTAAAACACATTCCACAAAACGAAGCACACGTGCAAATCTTAATTGCACGCCCGAGCCGCACTAGTTCAACGAAACGTTTACACTTGACGTTTTAAAAATATTACTTTTGCGTTTTAATAACATTTATTTAGAAGGAAGCGGACTCGAAGCGAAATAATGAGGCGACGCGTGAATTTACCGTGAGCACGTACTCGTAGGTCGTAGTCGAGCTGTGGAATAGTTGAATCGACGCTTGCGCTCGCCTTTTGTGCTCGCTCGACCGTGCGCCAGCCAGGAGCGGGAAATGTTATGATACCGTCACCTCAGCGAAGTGCGGCGACGACGAAAGCCTCGCCAGGCTCGTCACCCCGCGCCGAAACGAGCGAACAAATTAAAAAACTTTCCCGGATTTGAAACCACACACGCTAACTTTTCGTTTGCACATCAGTGGTTCCTATGTTGGTTCATAATCGCATCCCTTGCATATCCGCGTTTTTATAACATTTAAAACTTTTCTACTGTTCGTTTCAGGGTGCTCGCCACGGTTTCAGGTTCGGTGATTGAAATATAGCAATGGCACGTAGCTTTGTGTTGCAAAATACGTCAGAATTCTTCAATCGGAAAATACTGTACAAAGCCAAACCGAACAAGAAACCAAATATTTGTTGTTAAGTTCTTTTAAATTTTGAAAATAAATCAGCGAACTTCCCGAACTGTTGTATAGGAGACTGAGTTGGTATAGAACGTGCATTCGACGCGTCGTGTTGGGAAGGGAGTGTGACAGAATTTCAGTAGTAAATCTTTGGGTGAGGGCGGCGGGCGACGCGGCCGGGCTACGCGACGGCACGCTATCTGTTGCGACATATTTGGCAAGAGCGCCGGACTCTCAGCCAACTGTGACAATGCCTTCGTAGGTAGGACGCGGCAACTTATCTGATCGGCTGGCTTTTCAGATTAATACCTACTTACGATTCTGCATTTATTTTTGAATTTAAAGCACATTTCACGTTGGCAGTTTTAACTTTGCGAGGCTTTAGACCATGTTTTGTACTTGCTCCTTCGTTTTTTCAAAGTTTTCTTTTTCAAGTTTTAGCTACGAAGTTCGTTGATTTTCGTTGTTAGAATCCTTCCTGCTACATGCAGTGGTCTTGAGTTACAAACTTCGGCGGCATACCCACATGCACATGCAAACATTTACATTTAGGAATCCCAATTAATCTACCAGGAGTCCAGATACTTTAGTTAAAACAAAAATACTTTACGAACGACATCGCAATTTGCCTGGCCATTAGAAAAAACAATATTTACGTAAGCCTCCAAGAAAATATAATGTCAGTAATTGGTTAAATTTAGGTAAATTGTCCAGAGATATTTCGTTCAGTTTAAGCTACGCAGACTTTAATGGTAGTCTTGCGTAAGACATTTTAAAGTACACCATTAAATAGTCTAAGTTACGTCTTTTTATTTAATGGTGAATTATTTAAGCACCATTTACTATTTACGTAAACTTTGAAGTAAGTTGACAAAGCTAAAAAGCCTTTCACAAAAATAAAAGTAGATTGAAGCATCGTCTTAATTTTTAAAAGTAAAGTGCACTCATGTGAAAACGCCTGTGGTTTTAAAATAACATTGGAGCCGTATCTCAATCTAAGAGGCTTGTATTATAAATCAGTGATATAAATCATGTGACTGTCACCGCATTGTCTAATTTAATAATAATAAACTCGCCATACATCATACACAAACGCTGCTTGAAAAGAATAGACGCGCCGGTCACGAATACCATTATTTAATGTTGTAAGCATATATATCATGTTATTTATGCATCTATAGTTCATTTCGATCGTTCATTTCGTACAGATAACCGGTAGTTTTTGTGCGGCCACGAAACTATCAGAGGCGCTCACGCGAACGGGCAATCATGGCCGCTGAAATACTGAATGAATGAGTGCAACAAATCGAAATGGTTTAGGTGGGAAATATAAGCCTATAAGATAGGCGATCTCGTCATTAGTTTTCGCTTTCTCGGAACTATTGTGTTGCTATTTTCGTTTTGTATAAGTAAAAGTGGGCTTTTCAATGCCAATTTAGCCATAAGTAGGTATAGAAGCGCGAAGCACAGATCGTAGCAGTGAACGAAGAGTTGAATTGCAAGGTTGTTGCAGTTGCGATGGCGTAGCGATCGTCTGCTACGCTGCGAGCTACGAGTCTTGGGTTCAGCCAATTAATCACGTTTCATACGTAAAAAGATGGTAATTATTTTCTGCTGATTATTTACTGTGACAGGAAGTGAGATTTTTTGTGCAAACTGAAAACTTTTCAAAATTAAAACGAATTGTGATGTTCATCAGTCATTAGAATTCATGTATTCAACATTATAATAGGTAATTCATTTGATGTAAACCCAATCTAGAATAATGGTACTGAGTCGAAACGTCGTAGATTCAAATTCTGATTTCCTTAAGTTTCTTGTTTTTTTCTTCTTATCTTTTTATTGAATTTGTGTTTCATCAGAAAAGGTTAATAGTGATAGTGTTTAACCTATTCATAGTCGGTTTAACGTGCTAAATTTTAAAATCTCGTTGAATATTCGTCAATGTTTTCACAAATTTGTTTTGGCCCTCGCCAGTCTAATTTCGGTTATCGAGGTCAAGCAAAACAATAAGTACCCTCCGGCCAAAACTTTCCTTATTTCTTTGTTTGTTTATTAAAACTGTGAGGAAAGCACTAAACTTTGTTCAACTTGACGTTTTCGTTTATTTGCAATTTCATTTAGTGGCTCCTTTACTTGTTTATTTTTGTTTACTAACTTGGATGAAAATAATATTTGAATGGTGACGGCTAACTGACTATTGTATGAAATATCAGATTCTGTTTGTAAATAAAAGCTATTATTATAAATCATGTTGGGGGATACAGTAATAATCTTGTTGCCAACTAAAGTCAGTAATAACTGTCAGACTTGAAGTAGTAACACAAATATTGGAACTGTTAATGCTATTATTGCTGGGGTAACGAAATACATATTATTAGTATTAGTTTTCGTGGCTTGGAATGTTTGGTAGAGGAGGATTTACTTATTTTTCTTGACGGCAAGTTGATCATAAATTCACAAAACGTTTTACCGTGTTTTCATCTGTTGGATAATTAGAAATGCGGTTATAAAGTAGAGGCAACTAGTTTAAGTCAACCTTGGTTATTTGCTGGCAGCCTTTTTGTTGTCATAAATATTTTTGATAACGTGTGCTTTCAGTATTCAAATATTTCAACTCCCAGCTCTGATCAATAAATAGTTACAGTGTAGCCTTAAAACTTGACTGACATTTTAAGATCCTTAGGTAAAATCAGTCTACAAGCATTTCGTCTCAACTCACTTGAACACAGTTCTTAGTACCTTCTACTAACTAAGTAACTACAGATAGAACCTTTAGGAATATTTGACGAAAATGAATTTCATAAACACACTAAGAATAATTATATCGTTGCTTGCACGGTTTTACGAGACGATAAGAACCTTAACAATTTGATTGATTAAAATAAATAAATAAATAAATAAAATCAAAACCGATTGGATAAATGAATGGATGGATAAATGGATATAAGTATCATGAAACTGAGTATGTATTAGTATTAGTTTGATCTTAGTATGTCCGATTTATTGATAAAATAAAATACAGGTTTCGGACACAAACCCTTCACTGAAAATAATGAACACCACAAAAAATACTTAATTATCCAATTTGGTGCAGTTTTTCGGAAGTTATACGGGTACAGGCAGACATAAGCGACTTTGTTTTATACTATGTGTGTAAAGAAGCTCTTATCTTAAGATAATTTTCTCAGCCTGAATATTGGCGAAAATATCATCAAAAATCATTTTGAAACAATCTTCTCTATCAGATCAAAATCAATCAAGAAACGATTTGAAAGAAAAAACACAGAAACGAAAAGAAACGTAAAAAGACTTTTAATATTTAGTTTTGCAGACATTTGAATATCCAAGTCAATCATTTATATGAAAAGGAGTATCATAATACAATTCTTTACAAGTCAGTCTGTGTCCATCGGCTCGGCTCGTGGTTTCATTACACATTCTTACGATTTCATTTGCTTACATGATCCGTCCATCTTGCCTCTTTTATTCTTGTGACATGTTCTCTCATTTACATTTATACGCTTTATGAATGGATGTGAGTATCGTCTTTATGTATATTTTTTTGCTCAGTATATGCGATTATGGGGTTGTAAGACTTTTGTATAGTCTCGTTGACAACATTTTGGTTTCAGTTACGACCATTTTAGCTTAGCAACATCGATGTATTAATTAAATTGATTCTAAGACGTGACCGAAGCGTATAATTGAATTTCACGACGCCTACACTCAAGAGCTCTAAAAACAACTGAGTCTAATGGAAATATTATTTCACAAATATTATTTCAAGATGCTTCAATTCACTAATAAGCAAAGTTTTACTTATGTGAACCCTTCAGTTGTGGGGTTCACATCCCTCCGAGCGCGCCCCTTCCGTAGATAAAAATAATAATGGTGACATTTATCAAGAGATATTTGAATATGGCCTCTTTTGTATATATTTTATGTATGTGGATAATAACGGGTGAAAGTTTTCCTCTAAGTTAATAAAACTGCTTCACCAATTATTACGTTTACTTTTGTCTATTAAGACGAAAACCTCTAATTCGATTTAGCTTTGTTTATACCCAAAAGCTCTCTAGTATTTCGACAAAAATATTCTCCTAAACAAAAACACGCTGTTCTAAACCCCAAGTACCTCGTAACAGCAGTTAGTATTGTAGCTATTTACCTATAGACGGCAGTAATAAAGTAATTTAGCTGACGCGGCTTCGACGGAGGCACGGGCCACTCTGCCGACATGAATATCAACAAGGGAGCTCGTTGTCATCGTCGCCTTTATGGCACAAACTTGGGCAGACACCCTCGCCATTCACACTTTTAGTAATAAACAAAAGCTTGTAATTGAACGTAAATATTTTGTTCTCGCATTCTACAGTGATTGGTAACTAAAATGGTGATGAACATGTGTTGAGAAAGGGTTTTGACATTTATTTATAAACTAGCAAACCCGGCGAACTCTGTTTCGCCACCAATTTTTCTTGAATTTTCTTTGCTATAAACCTCACGGAGCCCGAGACCTTTCCAACGAATGCAAAACCGTGGAAATCGGTTCGTGTGTTCTGGAGTTATATCACAGAGCCAGGAAGGAAAACCCGACTTATTTTTATATAGTAGATATGTATTTCAATTATCATGTGATATTGTAATATTACGCCTAAAACAAAGTACTACCTGCTTACTTATTTGCGTCATAGTTCCCAAACAGAACACAACCTGAATAACAGGCATCTTCTGGGAAAGCTCAATCGAACATAGACTTTGTCTCCGTCGCCTTTGACCGAGTCAAAAGCAAACCAAACTAAAATGAAAATCTTATATGAATTGTGATACAATATTAATACATAATCTTTCACTCAAGTTTGTATTTATGGATGTGCCAAAGTGTTTTTTTAGACGTCAATATTAATTTAAACGAACGAATCGTTCATTATGGATTTTTCATATTGATTTAAGTGTAGATAGTATATTCCGTGCAATATTTCGACATTCCATTTTTGGTTTGTTAATTTCTTTAAAGGCTTTTAAATCGGATTTGTACATTCGTTTGTGCGATGAATGCTGCATTGAGGGATTTGTAGTTTTGAATCTAATATTCTTCAAAGGATCATGGACGTTATGATACCGATTTAATTACTCTAATGGAAAATAAGCCGTAAGGAGAACGAGATGAATATAAGTATTATAAAATCGAGTATAATAATATGCATTAATCTAATCTCAGTATGTCAAATTTATAGATAAAATACAATATAGGTTTCGGACGTACAAACTTTTCACTGAACATAATGAACACCACCAAAAAATGGATTATCCAATTTGGTGGTGTGCAGTTGTTCGGAAGTTATACGCACACAGACATACATAAAGCGCTTTTATATATTTTCTACTATGTAAAGAAGCTCTTATCTGTCACGACACACAACGTGATTAGATTCCTCGTACGAATATTTTCCCAGACTGAATATTGGCGAAAATATCATCAAAAATCATTTTGTTTGCGCAACGGATTTTAATGGGATTTCCAGTGTACCGCCTCGTAATACTCCGGTAATAAAATAAGCTATAAAATCATCATGTCGAGAGGGGTGGCTTTTTTATCAATCAGGCAAGTTGCGTACTGTGTAGAACCCGGTAAATAGAAAATATTGCTTGTCTTCAATGCGTTTGCAGGTAAACTGAAGTGTAATAATAAAGAGAGTCTTTATAGACTACATTGTTTGGAACCTTTATACAAAAATGGTGTTTGTGTGATTGAATATTCTCATGAAAAAAAAGTCCGAACATACCTAATATTGTCTCATCGAGTAGATTTATAATTTAGGGTGGCTAGGTTCCATTTTCTAGTGGTCTACTCCGCACCACAGGCTAAAACTTGAGACTCGTATACCGTACCTCAAAATTAAAAAATAACCCTCTTTTGTCCACTATCTTGATGTTCAAAATTTTTAGTTTTATGTACACATACATATTCTTCATTAATCGGCACCATATTTATTAGTGTTTCGTTTGAATGAGCTCAAGAACCCAAAATCTACACGCTTGATAATTTTCTAACACTGTGAGCGATTGGAGTTGACTAATTAATTAGAAATGCAATGAAACAGTCATTATTCTGTCACAGTTCAAGAAAAACATCAACGTAATTAAAAATAAAAATAAAACTATCCAACGTTTATCTAAACAGCTCCACACATCTAGACATACCATCCAGTCTCACTTCACCAGTTAAAAAGACTACTTAACGATGTTATTCACGGCTGTGTTCAACACCAACTAATCTAACCTACAAGAAAACTGCAGTATTCAAATGTAATTCAATTATGTAAATAGTACAGTAACTCTGGTTTATTTTTGCAGCTCGTTTGAAGCCACTAATGAGGTGCTATCCAGTAACACCACTTTATTCTCACACCTCAGTAGACCTTGTAGGATTTACACAGGAAATGGCCTCGAGGAATTGCTCTTTTCACACGTCTTTATTTGTGTATGAGTTATTTTGTTTGTGCGCGTTTTATACAACGTATTGCTGTGAAGAAGTAATTTGAAGCTGTGGATGTTACTTGTTTTTTTTAAAAAAAATAGTAGCTACTAGAATAAAATATTATAGTCTAAATACGTTCTATTGATTTCAATGACTAAAAATTTAGTCGGTTTAACTATTTTTTTTAAGAAGTGTTTCTTGCTTGTTTTTGTAAAACCTAAATTCTCTGATCAAAAGCAAGGCTTTAACAATCGAAATATAGGATTCGTATTATTAGGGTGGTTGCATATAATATTTATATCATGCCACATTCATAATATTATGATATCAGAATCCCAATAATGCTGTCAGTTTTTTTGATTTCATACAACGAATTTTATAATACGGTGCGTAGGTACGGCGCGTGCGGTGCTGAGAAATGTGCAATCAGCCTTATACCATATCCAGCTTTCAAACCTCTATGCACTTCACTACTGAATGGGGTGATAACTATAACGCGTTACAAGAACTAGTTATTACAGTCGTTTGTCGCTGACGTTAATATATGCAATCGTTATTGATATCTGCCAATAAAACTTTACTATAAAATGGAGCTCATAAAATTCTATACTATACTTTGATGACTATTATTTATGAAGTTAATTGATATGTTATCTAAAACTGTTATTTTTTAATTCTCGAAAAGAGAGATAGAGAGAAAATTTATTACTAATTGAATGTCTTTATCAGACGTGAGATACTAACATTGTTATTGTTGAATTAATTTTAATTAATTGAGAACGTAACTGTGAATAGTCGATGTTTATAATGGTCCAATAATTGCTGGCAAACGTACTGAGTCAGCCAAGCTTGTCGAGTTGAAAATGATTTAATATGAAAGGAGTCCTTACGTGTAAAATTGTTACAGTTTGTTAATTGAGAGGGCGCATTTCGTAGAAAGTGGAAAGTTTTTTTTTAATAGGAAACTGTAATTTTATTTTTACACATATAAAGTTTATCTACGCTGGTCGACCTGTCATGAATGTAAGGCCTTCAGTCAGGGGTAAAACATAACATAAATGTATCATAAAGATTTCCTAGCCCTATTCTCTCACGGTGGAGAAGTTCAGTAAAGTTAAGTTCTTTAAAGTATAACTTCTAAGTTATACTTTAGAGTACAAATGTGTGCGCAGATACTGGTGAACTCTCTGTCCCTATCTCATATTCCGATGGGACGGTAACCCGACGAGACCAGAGAGAGATCTAGAGACCAGGACCAAAGTCTCAACATGCTTTCCGAGGCAAGCAGATACCTGCTTGCCTCGGAAAGCATTAGCCTCCATATTCTAAACTGGTACTGAGAAATTACTCATTCAGAAAAACACAACAGCACTTTTTGCTAGACAATAGCACTTGCGACCACCAGAAAATTCAATAGGAAAGTCAAAACACATTACATCACGAGTTTTCTGTGGATACTATACTAGGGTTCACATCACCACGCAATTCCAACATGCAGCATTTTGCGTAGCCCATATATTGTGTACCTGTACTTGCAACATCCATACATACATATTACCCACTTAAAGCTGTGTGTACAATAATTACACATCTGACCGGAGGACCGGACGGTAACAGTGCACAAGTAGTAATAATTTACGGCCTTCGACTATAATAACTAGTTAGATGCAACAACTTCACCTATCCCGGACTACTGGTACCTAATAAAGAATTTCTTACGACTTTGTGTTGTGTACTGTTCATTATCGGCCATGTTTTGTGAACACAGACTATACAAACACAGATCTCCATTACGATAATTTGAAAAACAGACTCTGTTAAACTAATTCGTTGTTTCTAAGTTAATTGTGGAAATACGGATTGTATTGTTACGTCGATCGTATTGCGACACCAATCTACAAGCTTCTCGAAGGTTCCACGAGGTTCTCGACTATTCGAGTGAAGATTGGTCTGGAAGTTTCTAGAAAGTTCTACCCTGTTCTAGATGTTTCGAGTTGGTTCTAGAATGTTCCAGAAGGTATGGGTTTACATCGAAGTCTATGGATGTTTCCAGAACATTCGACCACCTTCTAGAAACATCTAGTGGGTCCGGCCGGGGTATAAAAAGGGCGCCGAGTAGCGAGCTCAGTCAGTCTAGTTTTGACTACGATCGAGGCGACTCGAAGTGAAATACAAGCGATATCTAAGTGAGTTCTACGTGTGATTAAGAGTGCGTATAAGTGTTAAAGTGTTGAGTAGTGTTTTGTGATTGTTTTAATTTGTGATTTGTCTGTGAATAAAGTTGTATTTGGTTTTAATTGGTGTAATTAATTTATCCCAATACCCAGCTCGAGCGGCCGTGGGGCGCCGGCCTAGAATTGCGCTCCCCCAAATCATCCCGTGGGTGTCGTAAGAGGCGACTAAGGGACAAACCGGAGGTCGGGCAGCAGCGTCCTCCGTGTACTGCACATCCTCACTGCGATCGCCAACCCGCCTGCCAAGCGTGGCGATTAAGGCAAATAACCCCCCACATGACGACAACCACAGAAACCAGGCCCCCAGTCCCCGGCAGCTCCGCTATCCCTGGCGCGGGTAGCGGTCAAGGTAACGGCGGAGCAGGGGGTGCTAAGAATCTCCGGAAGAGATCCGGCTACCCACCCCCACGACGACTGGCCCTGGTAACACACAACATACGCACATTGAGGACTGACGAAAAGATCTGCGAGCTGGAAGAGGAGCTGAGCAAGTTACGCTGGGACATCATGGGGTTATGCGAAGTCCGTAGAGAGGGGGAGGATACCGTAACCCTGAAGTCTGGTAACTTGCTCTACTACCGGGAGGGCGACCAACAGTCCCAAGGTGGTGTCGGGTTTCTCGTTCACAAGTCCCTCGTAAACAACATAATAACCATCGACAGTGTGTCGAGCAGGGTGGTATACCTAATACTCAGAATATCCAAAAGATATTCGCTGAAGGTCATTCAGGTATACGCACCGACCTCGTCACACTCCGATGATGAAGTGGAGACTATGTATGAGGACGTAAGTAGGGCCATACATAGCTCCAAAACCCACTTCACTGTTGTTATGGGGGACTTTAACGCAAAGTTGGGTAAGAAAAGCGGTGATGAGTTGAGAGTGGGGCAATTTGGGTATGGGCAACGGAACCCTAGGGGACAGAGGCTGGCCGACTTTCTGGAGAAAGAGGAACTCTTTATGATGAACTCTTTCTTCCAGAAGCCGCCTCACAGGAAATGGACCTGGCTGAGTCCCGATGGTTTAACGAGAAACGAGATAGACTTCTTCATGACCGACAAGAAACGGATATTCAGCGATGTCTCTGTGATCAACAGGGTAAAAACCGGTAGCGATCACCGAATCGTAAGAGGCTCGCTGAATATCAATGTTAAACTTGAAAGGTCCAGCCTGATGAAGTCTACGCTCCGACCTACTCGGCCCCATATTCAAAACCCCGAAAGCTTTCAACTCGAGCTCTCTAATCGCTTTGCTTGCCTTGAGAACTTAGTGTCAGTGGACGAGATCAACGACGGGCTAGTGGAAACTGTCCGCACGGTAGGATCTAAATTTTTTAGACCCTGCCGTAAAGATAGACCCCAGAAATTGACCGAGCAAACCTTAAACCTCATGGCTGAACGACGTTTGCTACAGCTGCAGTCTTCCGATGACGCGAAGTCATATAGGCAACTCAATAGACGGATATCTAAGTCCTTGCGACATGATCTGCGTCTCTTTAATACGAATCGTGTTAAAGAGACCATACAGCGAAACCAAGGCTCTAAAGTGTTCGCAAAGGACAAGTCTATTGGGCAAAGCCAGATGACAAAGCTGAAACGGGAGGATGGCAGCATAGCGTCGACCAAAGCAGAGGTTTTAGGCGAGATCGAGAGGTTCTATGGACAGTTATACACTTCGGTCGCAAAGCCCGTTGACCGCTTGGTAGGAGATCCAAGAGCCAAGCTGTCCCGACATTATACCGAAGATATCCCGGACATCAGTCTGTACGAGATTAGGATGGCCCTGAAGCAGCTTAAGAACAACAAGGCGCCGGGCGAGGACGGAATCACTTCAGAGCTTCTGAGAGCGGGTGGAACACCGGTACTTAAAGTCCTCCAGAAGCTTTTTAATTCCGTCCTCTTCGAGGGCAAAACGCCTGAAGCATGGAGTAGAGGTGAGGTGGTGCTGTTCTTCAAAAAAGGTGATAACAGCCTTTTGAAGAACTACAGACCCATCACGCTTCTAAGTCATGTTTATAAGCTGTTTTCAAGGGTTATCACGAACCGTCTCGAACACAGACTTGATGACTTCCAGCCTCCCGAACAAGCCGGTTTCCGAAGAGGCTATAGTACCATAGACCACATCCATACGCTGCGACAAGTTATACAGAAGACCGAAGAGTATAACTTGCCATTATGCTTAGCGTTTGTGGACTATGAGAAAGCCTTCGATTCGGTGGAAACATGGGCGGTACTTGAGTCACTCCAGCGATGCCGTATTGACTATCGGTACATCGAGGTGTTGAAGTGCTTGTATAATAACGCCACCATGTCGGTCCGAGTACAGGAGCAGAGCACGAAGGCGATTCCATTGAGAAGAGGCGTACGACAAGGGGACGTTATCTCCCCGAAATTGTTTACTGCCGCAATGGAAGACGCCTTCAAGCTCCTGGAATGGCAAGGACTTGGCATCAACATCAACGGCGAATACATCACTCACCTTCGGTTTGCCGACGACATCGTAGTCATGGCAAAGTCGATGGAGGAACTCAGCATGATGCTCGATGGCCTCGACCGAGTTTCACAAAGGGTGGGCTTGAAAATGAACATGGACAAGACGAAATTTATGTCAAATGCCAATGTTGTGCCCACCCCAGTCTCTGTTGGAAACTCGGTACTCGAAGTTGTTGACTCATATATCTACTTAGGACAAGTAGTCCAGTTAGGTAGGTCCAACTTCGAGAAAGAGGTCAACCGCCGAATCCAACTCGGTTGGGCAGCGTTCGGGAAACTACGCAATGTCTTTTCGTCCGACATACCTCAGTGCCTCAAGACGAAAGTCTTCAACCAATGTGTGTTACCAGTGATGAGTTACGGCACCGAAACGTGGTCTTTCACTATCGGCCTCATCTCAAAGCTCAAAGTCGCTCAGCGAGCTATGGAGAGGGCTATGCTCGGTGTTTCTCTACGTGATCGAATCCGAAATGAGGAGATCCGTAGACGAACTAAGGTAACCGATATAGTCCACCGGATTAGCAAGCTGAAGTGGCAATGGGCAGGCCATATTGCTCGCAGAGCAGATGGCCGATGGGGTCGAAAAGTACTAGAGTGGAGACCACGGACTAGCAAGCGCAGCGTAGGACGTCCACCAGCAAGGTGGACAGACGACCTTATAAAGGTCGCCGGAAGACGCTGGATGCAGGTCGCATCCAACAGGTATATGTGGAGATCGAAAGGGGAGGCCTATGTCCAGCAGTGGACGTCCTACGGCTGAGATGATGATGATGATGATGACCCAGCTCGTAACATTTGGTGTCAGAAGTGAGGGATAAAATGCCGATTTTACCAAAGGACGACACGGACGGTATTCGCACTAGGACTCAGCGCCAGCAAGACATGGACCAGAGGCGGTTTGGAGGTTCCCCGATACAGACGCCGGGTGGTGCTCAGCCTACGACGGAACCAGCCGCTGGTCCATCAGCAGTCTCTTCAGCACCAGCGGGTCCAGACCTATCTGCGCTTATGGCGCTGCTGCAGGAGCAGGCTCGCCGCCAGGAGGAGCAAGCTCGTCTGCTGCAAGAGCAACTCCAAAAGGACAAGGAGGAGCAAGCCCGCCGCCAGGAGGAGCAGGCTCGCCGCCTGGAAGAACAGCTACAAAAGGATAAGGAGGAACAGGCCCGCCGCCAGGAGGAGCAGGCCCGCCGCCAGGAGGAGCAGGCCCGCCGCCAGAAGGAGTAGGCTCGCCGCCTGGAAGAACAGCTACAAAAGGATAAAGAGGAGCAGGCCCGCCGTCAAGAAGAGCAGATGTACCTGATCAAAGACCTGCACTCGACATTTTCTAAGGAGTTCAAGATGATGAAAGAACAAGTTCACCAGGTAGAGAGTCGTATCTCAGAAGCTGAAGTTCAGATTGCTGAGATGAAGAAGACTTTGGGTGAACTAAGGACTGGAGACGGGGTTGTGTGTCCAGTGGTTGCGGTACCTTCAGCACGTGGATTTAAGGTACCACCATTCGACGGAACAGCATCATGGTCGGCTTACAGGATGCAGTTCGAGGCCGTTATGAAAGCGAATGGGTGGACCAAGGAGCAAGCTACGACCGCGCTCATCTTAGGTCTGCGAGACCAGGCCCTGACCGTACTTGAGGCTCTTGGCAAGGAGGTGACATATGAGCAGCTGCTGGAAGCGTTGGAGTCCAGGTACGGCGACGCGCACCTGGAGTACGTATTTCGTGCTAAGCTAAGGGATTGTGTTCAACGAGGTGGCGAGAGCCTGCAACAGTGGGCCCTAGAAATTGAGAAGATGGTCCGGAAAGTATATCGGTCCGTCCCGGCTCTCATCGATTGCAATCTGGTACAGGCTTTCATCGACGGGATACGTGACTTGGAAGTTAGAGCAGCTGTTAGACTTGGGCATCACGAGACCTTGAAGGGCGCCTTGGCCCATGCTTTGGAAGTGGAGGCAGTGAGGCAAGACCATCGAACTCAGCGTAGCAGGGAGGTTGTGCCATCTTCTGTACGCGACCGTTCGAGAGGGTACAGCCCTAGGTCCTATACTTGCGGAGAAAAGGGTCATCTTCGCTCAAGCTGTCCAAAGCGAAGGGCAGCTGATATGACTGACAGTTGGAGATCCCATGGTAAGACTGATACACTGTCTAGAAGACCTTGTCCTGAAGAAAGTAAGCAAATCATAAAGCAAGAGCCTAAGGAAGTAGTGCTCGTAAGGACGCTAAAAGGAAGCACAGATGTCGGTAATGAACGGAAGGAAGCCCTACAGGCTACAGCCTGTGCAGGGAAATGACTGTGTGAAAAGACCCCAGACAAACGGTAGTGGTATAGACGAAGCGTCACTTGTTGTGCACAGCCCAGTGCGCAGGAAAAGAAAGTCCCGTAAAGTAAAAGTAAATCGGGATGGACCATACCGAGATGTGACCAGGAACAGTGATGTTCCCTATCGCATACAGAATGGTCAAGGCGGTGCGCCTAAGTTTGACTACGTTAAATGGTTGGCGCGATACAACGACGATTACGACGGACTGTGCATGCTCGGGAGTGATCGGGATTAACAATGCTCGGGACGAGCATGTCTAAGGAGGGGGCAGTGTTACGTCGATCGTATTGCGAGACCAATCTACAAGCTTCTCGAAGGTTCCACGAGGTTCTCGACTATTCGAGTGAAGATTGGTCTGGAAGTTTCTAGAAAGTTCTACCCTGTTCTAGATGTTTCGAGATGGTTCTAGAATGTTCCAGAAGGTATGGGTTTACATCGAAGTCTATGGATGTTTCCAGAACATTCGACCACCTTCTAGAAACATCTAGTGGGTCCGGCCGGGGTATAAAAAGGGCGCCGAGTAGCGAGCTCAGTCAGTCTAGTTTTGACTACGATCAAGGCGACTCGAAGTGAAATACAAGCGATATCTAAGTGAGTTCTACGTGTGATTAAGAGTGCGTATAAGTGTTAAAGTGTTGAGTAGTGTTTTGTGATTGTTTTAATTTGTGATTTGTCTGTGAATAAAGTTGTATTTGGTTTTAATTGGTGTAATTAATTTATCCCAATACCCAGCTCGTAACAGTATTATAGGATCTCGTTTTGTTATGGACGAAATTTTGCGTTCTCAGTTAAATTCGAAAATGAGCTCTATGTAAAACATTGTATTCTGCATCCTATGACTTTTTAGCCGGGTTTTCAAACTGGAAACCCCAAAATACGGACTAAGTTAATAAATCCTAAAATTTACTTTCCACAAAGCATTGTATTAGCTGCATCCTATGAATTCTTAACAGGCTTTTTAAACTTTAAAAGCCCCCAAAAATACGTACTAAAAGCAAAGTTAAGTGAAAAATTAATAAGAACGGAAATGAAAAAATAAAGGCAATAGCAATGTAAAAGTGGTGGAGGCGTCGCGACGCTTAGTCAGCTGTTAATGGCATTTGTGTTTACGTGCAACCAGACGATGCCTCTACGAGGGACATTTTTTGGGAAAGACTATGTTGGATGCGCCGACAAGCTAAAAGAAAACCAACTACCGAATTTCTATGGCAGATACGTAATACGTAAGTAACGTCAGGAGGTGGTAACGTCCTAGGAAGACCCACTGATCCTATTGGCGAGGTTCTGTAGAAAGGTTGTAGTGTGTGTCTCAAAATTGGCGTGCTAGTATGACTAAGTCGATATCAACTTGAAAAGCGAAAAACTTGTGGTGTTCTGTAGTCTTTGCCTTACTTTATGAGAAGAAGGCTTTAATTGACGTATTACATACACCTTAAATGTTGGTATATAAAAGTAAACCAACATTTAAGGTCTGATTAAATATTTTTAAATCGCGACATGCAGGCCATCATGACTTCAACAAGGCACTAAGTAAAAGATGGAGAAAAACTATTGAAAAATAGAAACGGTGTCACGATTTTCTTTAGCGACGGAACAAGAAGAGGCCATCGAAAAGGAAGGTACTAAACTCTAGTTTGCACATTTTTGGATTACATAGCAACCATTCGTAGGTACGCTACTACTAACCTACTTACAATTTTTCATACGAATTTTCATTTGTTCAGCACATTTATTATTTTCATCTGACAGTAGTCTCCTGTTCAACAAAGGCCTGTCTAGGTAACTTTTGTTCCTACAGCTTTGTTAAAATAAGTTGACTTTTTTATTTTGTCAAAGTCAGAGCTTTATTTATTTTAATTTGGACGTGGTTACTTGGTAAAAAATATCATGTGGGTATTTTAATAAGGTATCGTGCTTTAAATGTTGCAAACACAATTAAATTCACATTTTCTGAACAGATCTCATACAAATCAACAAGTTTGTAAATAAAGTAAGATATAATTAGCCTTGTAAGAGTATGACTACAAATGTACGAAGAATTCTCAACAAAAACTAACTCGATTAAATATCTTCACTTGCTCGGCAATGAACTACAAGGGTGATGCATCACTTTAATAAGCCATAAATAATTCTAGTTCATTTTTTCCTTAGATAAATTAAAAAGAAATATTGCTACTGTACGGTATATCCATATTTTAATAGCAGAGTGCGCTTTTAGCTTAGTTATCAAGTCGGCACACGCAATCCTACAATCAGGTCTGAGACCACGATGAATGCATATCGAAACTACGTTTTAGCACCTCAACAATACATTCATAATGCCTTTCCGTGATTTTACGAAACTTTCAAAAGAAGGAATTGCGCTCTTTTATGTTTAAAGCCCAATTTAGGTCAACGTTTATTTAGCTTTTGTTATTATAATTGTGTTCGTTAGTGACTTTCTTTTCATTGTCAATTTATACGAATTTTCCTTTTTAATAAAAAATACTGTTTACTGAAAGACTAATAAAATGGTTTATCTCTCTCTATCTCGGGAAATTGGATGCCTTGATGAAAATCCGTAAATTCGCTGAAAGAATCAGAAGTGTTTGGGAGTGCGCTGATTAGTACGAGTAGCAGCAACACTTCAAAGTTATTTTTAGACAAAGGTAAAGGAAATTGGGTGAGATTTTTAACTTGTCTAATTCTTTATAAAAAAAAAAATATTAAGTAGCTAGGTTCAATAAAATAACGTAAGTAGTATTACAGGTTAAAAGACGATAAACCACAACTATTATTCAGAGCGCTAAGATGACAAGATAATTAATTTTAAAATTAGTTTTAATCGAATATTAGTATTAAGAAATTCAGTTTTACCATCAAACAACCCATCAAACATAAATCCTAAAATGAATACCACGCAACAAGAATCTGTTACAAACAAAAAGTCGAGATTGAAACGGGAACGCTTTTACCTTAGAGCCCTCAAGGCGAACGTGAATAGGCATCTTTTAGGCAAGCGCGCTGGATCTCAGGCCACATCGTAGCTCACAGATGAAGCTGTGATCAAAGCCTATCCGGAACTAGAGATACATAAAATGCCAGAAGCGAAATGCTACTCAAAATATAAGACACGAACATTCAAAATCGCAGATCGGAAAATTGATTTCAATGCTTTCAAGTTTGATGTAGGTGTATTTTATAACTATTTAAATGCAAATAGAATATAAATGTTTACAGTGCAAGCATTAATTAAACCTTTCTCATCATTAACATGTAATAAATATTCAAGCAATGTATATTTTATTGACATTAATGTCACACCACGGATGCACATAGTAAGAAATTGAATATTGCAATCTATCTGATTTAAAACCATATCTATTACGTCAATAATACAAAGTTTCTAATAAAAACGTTGATATACTGACTGGCACCGTCAATAACTCGATACGTACTCCTAAACTTTCATAAGTATTTATTTCACTTCATAATAACTGGGGATTATAACGGTTCGGAAAAAATAGAACCTTGTTTTGTTTCTAAGCTGATATTGATAAAATTGTCAAACAAAAAGCTCCACTAACAATTTCCCATCCCTATTTCGCGTAGCTAGAGTTCGCTGATGGCATAAAAGACGAAAGCATGGCGCGACGCCGAATAGCGGACGCGGCCGATTGACGGTGCACATGGGAACTGTATGCTAATTCGCTCGGCCGTATTTCGGCGCACTGTCAACGAGTAACACAGCCTTCTGTACCTGTCCTACTCCGTGTGCACTGAACGTGGATGAAATGCAAAAACTTCGAACAATCGGATGTTTGCTCACGAGCTTCGGTAAAAAAACTGCTATTTTACTTGTGTGAGAATCGTTCGGAATGTAGTGTATAATGTGACTAGAGGCTCTGTGTGACGTGTCTTTTAGAGCTTTTGTGTTTTTATCTAATTTCGATTCAATGTTCTTTTTATGTCTGTTCGATGTTTGATTTTCATTTAACCATTTCTGACAACTGGGGTATCATTTGGAACTAAAGGTAGGTGATAAAGTAACGAGATACTAAGCGAAGTACTGTCAGACAGTTTATGACATTTTTAAAGCGTTTCTCGCTCTCTCTACATTTATTCAAGAGGTACATAAAAATCCGAGACTTATCTATGGTTGTTCAAAAATGGTTGATTAAAACATGTCATATAACAGGATCCTCTTAATCTTAATTATAAAACAAGTCCGTCGATCCGTCGTTGAACTAAAATAAAATGTAATGGCTGTGCTAATGGGTGTCCAAGAGCTAAGCAATAAATAATTTATTCCGGCACCATTTCCCCACTCTGTTTTTATGAAGCAACTAAAAGCTCGAAATAAACCGACAAAGAATAAGTTCATAAAGAGATTTCCTCATAAATTATAAAATTGTTTACGGAGAGAATCCAAAGCATTTTACTTCAGTACTAATTCCATAATGAAAAGTCTTTCTCGGTTGAAAGGAGTCGGCGGTAAAGTAGTTTCGTGTAATCCCTTTTATTAACAACAAGTATAGTGGAGCTGATATTAAAAACATGATTTAAAAGTTTTGTGGGGCGCCGTGTAAGAGGTAAGCCGTAATTAAAACAAACTATCTACAATTTACCCATCAATGCTCGGTCGAAGTTCACGAGCAAGGAACTACACTAACACTACATTGAGATTGATGAACAGTTTCTGTTATATTAAAGTGTTTTGAACGACGATTAATAATCTTTCGCTTAAACATGAATGTCGAGGAAGCTACGCACAAAGCCGACATGGAAAGGGTATTATACAGTGGCTTCAATAAACGGCCCAATAAGTTATGTAAAGTGCGGGTGCATCGCGTTACATTACAACCCCTACATGTCCCGGGGTTGGGACGCATGCGCTCGCACCGCCGGCCGCGCACGGCATATGCGGAATATTAAAGGAGGAAAGAGAAAAAAATTAACTTGTGAAGCCATTTTCGTCTATCGGCGGCCCCCGCGCGCGCCGTAGGGTTTCTGTGATGCAGGCAGAGAGGCTCGCGCGGCCGCCGCGACTCCACGCCGCCGTACGTTCCCGAGCGCCGCTCCCGCACTCGCCGCCGACCGGTCCTGTGATTACACCTTGTGCGACACATTATTATTGTGCAGTGTTATTTGAACATTTGAGAAGCTTTCGCTTCATGGACACAGTGTTACTGTCCAACTAACTAGAACCTAACTTTGTGAGTTTAACTTAACTGTGAGTGTAAGTTTTTGAGAAGTTAATTTTTTTATCTTCTTCAGTGTTACGTCTTGTAAAGTGAACTAAACTGTATTTTGAAGTCGTGTTTCATGTGCCGCGTCTGTTTACTTGACAAGTTTGAAGCAAGTACCAGTTATTTAGTCATTTGTTAAAGTTGAAACTTTTACAACTTACTCTACATTCTTATTCGTACATTTGTGTGTTTCGTCTGATTCAAGTTCAACAATTTATGATCGCACCCTCTAAGGTATTGTATTTACTATTAACAATTATTTTTAGAATTTAATTTGTAATGTTTATTAATATTTTATTTTGTTAATATTTGTTGTTTATGCTCAGAGTTTTTTTTTTAATGTAATAATCAAAAAACTTTTCGCTTAAATAATCAAATTGGTATTTTTATTGTTACATCTGTCTCTTGCTTAATATTATTTTGCACAAACATCTGTGTTTTTATTATTTTACAGTCCCTGTATATTTTGTTTGAGCTCTTGTTAGTGATAAAATGTTTCACCTGTTCCCTGCGTCATTCAACTGTCCCAGGGAACCGGCTATGAAATTTGAAGGGCTCCAAATATTTGAGCAGAACTTAATACTATGCGAGAACATCATAAAGGATACAACAACCATAACAAGGAAGAAACTATGATACGACCTCTCAAAAAGTTTAAATGGCATTCTGAGGATATAGTAAATCAAATCTTTTATTTATGAAGTAATAACAGTGCGACAGAGTGCACTCTAAAATAGATGTGTATAATAAAAAATCCATACTCCTCCCAATAAATTATCGGAAGACGTTCTTTTTATTGGAGTAACGAATGGTGAGATGAGTAATGGCGTAAGTTTGTCCGATAAATCATGCTTCCCGAAACAGTGAGGAGCTTCCGACGTTGGGGTAGTATTTGGCAAGAGCCACCCTCACTTGTTAGTCTTGTATTATACACTTATCGGAAATGCAATCGATGGTGTAGCTGTAGAAAAAAGAATCGGTATCGCTTTTGTAGACAATTCACAGGCAGTAGAAAATGTATGAGAAGCAAATGCAAAAGCTTTTGAGGAAAGTTTTTTACTTTTTCACGTACAAAATTACTGAACGGTTTAGGTTTAAAATTTAGATACCTAGATGGCTTATAACTTTGGAGTAATTTATAGAATACTTTCAATGCCAAACCCAATGTACTATTATTAAAATCCACGCGAATGAAGCTGGTATAACCAAGCACCAGATAAATTGATTACTAGCGTTAAAAGCTTCAAATATCAAAAACAGCAAACTTTATAAACGAAAGCAATGTTGTAAATGGTAGGTACTTGAAGCACATGAATGAAATTGAAGTCCACTTACGCCGCATAATTTGTCACTGTTGGTCATGAAATGCGCTGGATAATAATGCTAATAGAACATGGACAACAGCATGATTTTCTGCTAAAACGGTATTGTGAAAGTCGTAAAACTGGTAATTGTGGAAAAGCGGTTCTCGTCAAGAAAATGGAAGTGCTAAATGGTACAACGGTCGATGGGCCGTGAAATGACACGTCGAGTGAACCGATACCATTTGATGAACTATTGTTTAGGAATGTAGCGATGGGCGGACGAGGATTGGACTCGCACTCAGATTTTGTGTAAACAGGCGTTAGAAACATCAATTGGAATTTGTTACGAAATCCATTTGTTGTGATCTGGTTGATAGTGCGGATAAGATGAGAAATTCGGTTGGATCTAATTGTAATGGAGGTCGATAATGTCGGCAATGAGACAACAAGAGAACAATGAGAGGAAATTTTGAGTCTATGAGCTAAAATTAAGTTGTTAAAAATAAATAATAGCAATAAATAATAAACATCAATTCATTAAAATGTATGAATTAATAGTGAAGATTGAGCTTGAGCAAACTAACAAAATATTTAAAAATAAAATGTAAACCTAGATATGAATTTTGGCAATAAAATTCGGTTTAGTCTTTGAAAGAGGTTATTGGGAATTCAAATGTTAATCTGTTTGATTTATATAACTTTATTATAATCTAAGCCAAATTGATTGGATACAAACCCTATTATGAGAGGGGTGGATTATAATATCGAATAACAGGCTAGAAATTATCGATAGCCATAAAAAGGCGTTCCCACGTTGCCGGAAGCAAGCACTGGATCGCCACGCTTCGGTACTTTGCTCTTTCACTATTGTCCCTTTGTCCGTACTTAGCTCCGTCAGCCCGTCAAAAGAGCGCCTCTTTATTCCATGGATCTAGTTTGTCGCACTTAATTCGTATTGCATCATTCGTTCCACACCATTTTCTTTTTTTAACATCGATCGCTTCGGTAACTCCCCCAATGTCGTGTCGTGCATTCGTAACAAAATTCTCTACACTACTTACGTTATCATATTTTTCAATCGGCGATTTGCTAGCTTATAATTATATACCCGTACCACAATAGTTTGTAACGTATAATTTAAAGCCTTATTATGGAGCTCTTAATTAGTAATTTCCTAGCCGGGCTTATGGTTAGCCGCCTTCATTTAGTTGCAACAGAGTTCAAGAACATGGCGGCCAGCAACACTAGTGAAATTTGCATTCTTGCTTCGCTCAGCCGACATAGCCTAAGGACCACCCGCGTTGAACTGCCTCCGATTCAATACCAGCTTTATAACATCGAGATAGAATTTCGAATCAAGATTCTCGTTCCTCATCATACCTATCGCTTGCAATAAGACGCTCTACAATCTACTCGCGACTACTCGCGCAAATTTCAATATGCGTAGCGGTAGAATATTTTACTTCGGTTCACTCATCCCATTCTGCTAAGAAACAAAATCAGTATTACGTAAACAAAACGAAGGGCGTAATTTGCGGTAAACATCTTTTCTCCTGCAATACCGTAAATAGAAACTCTCACCAAGATTTTTTTAATCTTCGTCCAACATCTCGAATAATACAGCTGCAGCATTCGAATCTCATTAGCAAGTGAAACAAGAGAAAAAACTCAGAGCAATAAATTTTAGCAAGGCTCAAGTGGAAACGTTTACGGTTCCTTTTAATTTGGTTGGCATTGTCGAGGCGTCCCGCTGCGCGCCGCCCGTTGGATTTCTTGCTAGAATTCCAGCTGTTTCAAACATTAGTTACTTCTTATTAGTTGATTACGAAAACGAATTAAATGTTACATTTTGTGATTACATTTTATGGGGTTGTAATTCTGATAATTGTCATTAATTAGAAATCATGTAAACACACACATGTGAAACAGACCCTAATAAACCAAAAAGTTTCAATATCCTGCAACCTAAAAAAACACCGGCAGATGCAAAAGCGACTGAGACTGAGGATCACGGAGTGTATCATAAATCAAAGTGGATTTTATGATGGTATGATGGGACCAATAGCTACCTCTCTCGACACATTTCGAGGAAGGCGTGTTTATTTTAAATGATTGAAGTAATTCCAAGGGTCCGAGGAGCCGCAGCTGAGTGTGAGATCGATGACGTTGCGCTTTCTGCCCCGCCGTCTGCGAGCCCACAGATAATATTAATACTAGCCCAGCTATCGATGGCGGCGATAAACTTGTTTGAGTGTGGAAAGATACTATACTACTACATCAATCATCCGGTAGTAATTGAAAACATGCAGCTGCGGCTTTACGATAAAACAATAAATAACCTTCACGACCCGGGAACCGTAGAAATGTTCATTTCATTATCGTTATACGACTATAAAAATATGTTCTTTATTCTGGTGTTAAAGCAAGCGTTACTAGACATTTTATTACCGCAGCGACACGTGTTTTGCAAGAGTCCTCACCAACTGCGGCCCAGCTGTGAGGAGTAGAACGTGCCGTTCTGGGTGCACATTAAAATTCCCACACATAAAATTCAATGATAAAAAAAGGTTCGCCCGATGGCCCCTTTCCTACTCACAACAAACAAGCAGGTAAGCGAATCTTTACGAGCCCAACAAAGTGAAATATGCGCAATCCGTTGAAGGATTTTACATCTTATTACTGCTGCGTAAAGAGTCAGTTTATGGAAGTAAATTGTAACAATGATCTTTCGCAACATTTGGAAAGAATAAAACTTTGTTTTCTTTTCTATTCTCCGACAAATATGTCGTAAAAAATCTCGTTTTGATAGGGCTTCTCAAGGTTTTTGGTTGGCAACCCCTTTATTGCGGTTGATTGTACCTTATACGGTTTGCTTCCTCGATGCGTCCGATGCATTTAGTGTTTTGATTACATAATGGGAACTAATGAAAATGAATGAGTTGGGATGGTTGGGACACGCATCCGCTTCGGAAAACAAAACAGAATAATGCATTATTTGTGTACCTACCATGTATAAGTCATTGATTCTGAGAACGGCTTTGTTTGCTCTATAACCAAATATTTGAGGTCGTTAACAATACACATGTCAAGATATGATATCCGTGGGTATATGCATCTCATCTGTTTCGGGTCCTCTGTATCGATTCCCATCAATAATAGTTCGTGACTGGATTTCGGCTAATCATTGTAAGAGCTTAAACCGGCTGTGACAGCGTACTTTTAATACATTCCATTGTCGCCCGCACCGCGCCGCCTCCCATCATACGGTGAGGTGGTCGGGGCAATCAAAACAGAGCAATGTGATAAACTGTTACGCATTGCCCACTTAACCTCTACAAAGGTAATGATAAGGTCGTTACAGAGGTTATAACACCGGGTTTGTCTGAACAAAAGGAAAAAAAAAAACTTTTCTTTCTAGTCAGATAGGTAACAATGAACTTTTGTAGTTGTAAAGAAAAATTATAAAAGATATCTCCAATTGATTTTCGGTGAAACGCGTTTGAAGATACCAATTACGTTTTTATAATGTTCACAGTGGATTGGCATTGTTAAGAATCTTTGGAGCTTTCTAATAAAGCTGTTGTCCCTCAGCTGCACGATTGAACAAACTTTTAGGTGTGAGCTTTTTATTCTCTCACATAAGCAGAGGCATATATTATCGTAACTGTGTTATCTACCAACAAATAGTATTACGTACACATTTGTTGGTGTGAATTAATTTGTTCAAACACAACTCCGTTATAAAGAATGGTTAATGCAATATAAACAGATTTCTAACAAGTTCTTCGTCAGTACAAGTGGTTGCTTTAGTTATGGTATATTAGAGGTGTTTTGTTTACTTTATTTTTAAATTTCAAATAATGTTGATGGCGGGCCATCTGAGGTTACTTCGGTAACTGGTTCTGGTTAGCCACGTCCAGCGCTGGGCGACCAATGAAAACAATAATGTTATGATAGGAGGCGGCGGGCGCGGCCGCGGTCCAACACTGTTTATTTTAAACATTCGCCGCCAGCCGCGGTAAGATTATATTCCTTGTAATGCTATACCCGAGGGCTGTGTGCTTTACCTCCGCACCATTGTTAGACGGTCCCGCACTTTGTTTACACAAATTACTTTAAACAATTCGGTAAACACCAGCGTTTCATAACAGGTAGTTGTCTGTGATAATAACTATTAATCTTCCATTACACCGCGACGCGGGAATGATAGTAGACGAGCGCTACATTCTCAACGGTACTAGAGAGCTGTAATTTGGTGTAAATATACGGATTTGTGTGCCAAAAAAGTGGTAAAATAAAATCTCGTAAAATATTTTTTTTTAGGGTACCTCCAGTAATTACACGTAAAGTGAGGATTTTTTTTTTCTCGCGTACCCCTTTGTGTGGGGTATCATTAAATAGGTCTTTAAAAAATAATGATAGTTTCCATTAACAATTTTTTGATAAAAAAATTCGTTTGTGAAATATTAAGCTTTAAAGTGCTAAATTTTGCTCGATTCGAGTGTCCCCCCCCTCTACCAGCTAAACGGTTATGTTTGGGGGTGTGAAAAAATTCACAATAGGTATATATAACGAAGTTTAAAAGAAAATTATCAGACTAGGTAGACTTTACAACTTTATGAGTAATAGTCGACCAACTTATAAAATGTACTCATAATACGGAGACAACTGATAGTCGATGAGGAGTTTTTATCGTCATTAACTAAATTCTGCTCTGTATTTTCCCCGTAATACTCTCGTTAACCAAAGTTTTTGTGGGCAACTACGAACGACAACGACTGGTTTCGAATAATGGTTTCAAATAATTCTATACGAGTTGCATAAGATCTGTTTTGTGGTCAAACGGTGCAGTCATTTATATTTAAAATAAGATAACATTCACTTCGGAATTTAATGTCAAACATAAAAATCGACGTAAAAAGTTTATGGCGTCACGTAAATAATTATTTTGTTATTTAACAACAAACATCGTAAATAGTAATTCTAGAAGGTACTTTATTACATTCTTGACAAAAGATTATTGATTCGAACTCAATCAAGTCGTAAACTGTACGTGTTAATGGCATAATCAAAAGTTCAGTAACAACACGAAAGCCGACTCCACAAGAGACATACTCCAATGTAATTAAATTGTTTACATTGAAAATCGATTATTGAGTTCAGTTCAGGGTGTGTGTAAGTTAGGTGGCTATAACTCTGAATTTCGTGCAGTTGACTTCCGAGCCCCGACGTGCGAGGGAATCGAACTTTACTGCCTATAAACTCTTTATTGCCCATTGTCGACGATTATTACTTAACCCTCATGACTTATGAACTAATAAATTCGATCTTTTCATGCCGATCGTGCTTACGATTTCACTCCTACGATCCTTGTGAGTAAATAAAGAGCGCAATTTGAAGTTTCATCGTTATCAAGTGAAATAAAGATAGGTGCTGGAGCACTTGAGACATGATAAATGTGGCCATGCCTTATTCGGTACCGAGTCGGAATACCGATTGGACTAAATAAGAACATTAAAAGCGTGCAATGCCGCGTGCGTGAATCAATAGATTAGATGGAAATAAGCTTAAAATATCTCCGTATGGTCTGGCTGTAAATAACTTGTTTGTAATTGCGGAGCCGCGATTGTCTGCTACTATAAGGAGGGCGGCGCTGTTTGATAGCAATCTTGCCTGTGCCAGCTCGGCTGAGCTCGGCTCCCCTTCCTACCTTTTGCGTATTGGTGTACTGTTTGCGTGTTACCGTTTTCGGTCATTGCTTAAGTAATACGCTGTCACTGCGCACAATATGTCATTGTAACAGCCTACATAAATACTCTTAACTGAGTTGCTATTAAACCTTTTAAGCACAGTAATATATCATGAGGCCACAATAACACTGCATTATTGCACAAAGGATATGAACAAGAGAGTATAACATCTAAGAAGGACCATTGGCTTTATTGAAAGCCGTGCTTGCTTTATACTGTCCCCCGCTTTCTGAGGCATAAAGTTATTTTCACAACAAAGCACGCGGAGCCTTGTGAGCTCCTTATATTGGACCTCTCTTGAGCCGACCCATTGTAATCTTAATGCCGTATTATATTAATGCGATAAACATCTCCGAGATCTCTGTGCTCATTTTTTTCCTGTGAATTATAGTGAGTTTAATATTGGCAGGGTACAGTTTGTTAGACGAGACGTTTCTCTGGTTACGAGGTCTTATCTTCAATCGATCCGAGGGGATCCAATTCTATGAGCCAGTACCTACTTTACGATTCTTGTGGTTTAATTTCTTTAACGGACTGTATTGAAATGGAATTTATTTAATAAGTCATCGGATTCGAGTAAGGCGGAGATGCTCTGAATAGCATAAATAATGGAGATACCGACGTCATCTCATCAATGTCACATGCTATTAAATATGTATAATACGGAGCGTATTAAAACACTTATGTCGGATGACAAGGCATGAAAATCCAAATTTAGTGAGCATATTACTATGGAGCGAGAGAACACGGCGAGCCACGCACAATGAAACTTTGTGCCTTGCCTGAATAATTGCCGTATTTAACTGTGGAGATTTAGTGTCCCAGCTTGCATCACAATAGAGTATTTGGTTCGTAAAAGAAACTAAAAAGGCTATTGTTATTAGTCATGCTTCAGACAAAATAAACGCTAACATTTGTCTAATGGAAGTTAATGTACTAAGTTAGTCTTACAGTGAATGTATTGGAAGCCCGAAAAGCTGAGCGATTTGATTGGTCTGACTTGAACATATATAAAAGCAATGAGGAAAGAGGATCTTAATCAAGTTTCTTAACTTTGACCGAAATTTGTGCTTTGTTGGATAAGATTGAATAGCTTTTTGTCCGATTGCAATGGACCAGGGGAGGAGCGGCATTATTTGCATCTATGGCTCTGGAGATTAAATTAGGAATTTCTAAGAAATCTCGATACGATAGCCATTTTCCATTCATTGTACGTTAAAAACCGAACGAGTTTCTTTGACTTTAGTATTCTAACAGTTTTAAAGTATAAAGAGTCAGTAGGTTCAGATGTAAGAGTGATTTAAGACCACAGTAATATCTACAATGTTTTACGGCCAAAAATATTTCATACATCAATTTAATGCGACTAGCCAACATTAATTTGAAATAGAATTGTATTTCTCACAAAAACTGTTAAATTAGCCTTCATAAATCATAATACGCTTACTTAAAAACTTGGGTCACAGCCAAAACAAATGTTTTCGTTCAGAGGTACAATGGAACATTGAAATCATGACTGTATGGTGTCACACCATATTTATTTTAATGGGAAAGGTCATTACTTTTGGTACTTTCGACCGGACTGGTGCAGGGTTGGCGCTCTATCAATCATGTACTTCTAGATTTTGCGGCTTCACTTGAAAAAAACGAAGACTAGACGAAGTTTTGGGCGTAAAGAAACAGCTTTCAATCATCTCTAGGGTCCCATCTATACCTGTCAAATTCATCAAATTCCGTTCTGAAAATTAGTCATTAGGTTTGGAAGCGTAACAGATACACAAACTCACTTTCGAATTTATGTTATTTGTAAAGTTTTCAAACTTATCTCGAAATTATACCATTGAATTATTTTTGTATGGATATTACACTTAATTATTATTCATAGCTTAGCTTAGCCCTTAACAGAATGAATTATTTAGTACTACGATAAAATAAAACCATCAAAAAGCATCAGCACTATTCGAACTAACCGTTTCGGTGCGTTCTTGGCGCAAAAGACCCCAGAATGCTAGCAGCATTACCACGCTGAATGGCAATTGCCAGTCTACATTAGAAAGGGTCCAAGTTCACAAGTTCAGGTACTTGTTTTTATAACACTAAAATAGATAAGTACCATTAAAAAAAGCCGTATCAGCATTCCGGGGCGTCTTAAAAACTGGGCCAAATCCTGAGAAATGCATATTGATGGCAACCCTTACCAGTACAACGTCGCTTTGTACCCCGCTGAGTAATCGTCACAACTTAGCTCCTCGAATTTATGTCCCATTTATACTTCAACCATAATGGAATATTTAGGGGTGCGCGAAAACTTTTGCACTGTACAGCCATATTTTATTTACCTTGACACGTGAATGTTGTTTTTTGTCCCGGGCCGCGCCCGCTAAAGGTGGATATTGTTGGATAGTTCTGATACACCTGGGTTATGTGGCATGGTGAACTGTTGAGAGTATTTTTGAGTGGCCAAGATTTTTCAGAAATGAGAACAAGACAACACAGAGAAACAGGAAATGGCAACTAATCTTTTTGTGATTTTTTACATAAAAATGTACCGTGTGTAACACAACTTTATACATACGAAAGGCATAGCTTTTTTGAATGATACCAAACGATATGTGATGATTTTTTAATTCTATCTTTTCATGTTCTCGTACTGAAATTATGAGTAATTAAATACCTGACAACGGACTAATAATAAATAATAATCTGGTAAGACAAAAATTACTTGTCCAATTTTTAATTCCTTTTACCTAACATATTCTTTATTTCATTTTCTCAGTGCTTCTTATGCGCAGTCGAGACGGGTGCTAGTAAAAATAAATATTGCCATAATATTATGTTTGCTACGAAGTGCTACGAAACTGCTACGAATAATATACTAAGGTATTTTAGTGAATAAAATCCTTTCAACAAATGAATGAAGTAAAGTATAAAGTAGTAATAACATATATGTTGTATTAGTTCAAAACTGTGGTATAAAAGACCATACTTCAACTATAAACCGACCGCTCTTCAGTATAATTCATCCACAAAATGAGTTAGGACAAAGTGTAGTTGGTAACACCAGATGTTATGCTAATATCAACAGACACTCAAAAAGCTAGAGGATTTCAGTTTCAACTTTAAGTAGTTTTTAATGTACCACCAACGTTCTAAATATGTAAATTCTTAATCTCATTTCATAGAGACAAGATTCTATAGATTAAAATTTAAAAAATCTAAGTTATGCATTTACGTTTTAAGATTTAACAGAGCGACAAACTTTATGGTGATTTTATTGGTAGCTTTAAAATTTTGAGCAACATTTATTTTTGCCATTTATCAAAAATGTAGACAATAAATTCTATTTGGAAATGTAGAATATAGAGTCATAAATAAGTTATGAACACATTTCTATATTAACGCTATCGGATAGCTGGTCATCTGTTTCTCATTATAGTGCCTACTGGTTTTTTTCTCGGTGGCATGAATATTAGAACGAATTATGTCGAAGTAAAAATTAACATCAGATAGTCATGATACGGTTGTTAGAAAATTCGGCGACAACTTTAGTAAATTCCGAAGCAATTTGATAAAGATTGGTGATTAAAATTATGACGTAGATTTTTTACACTCAAGTCAACATTACAATACACATATATTAGGCATGTCAAACATTATACACAAAAAAAAACAACAATATTTTACTAAAATTAAATTCACCACTTTTAGCAAAAATCATCTATCTATCTATCTATTAAAGTTTTCATTGACAACAACATTTTTGTGCTACTAACCGTTTAAGAGTTCTCTAATAAGGAGACGATCTAGACTGTGTTATCTCAGGTTATGACTGTATTGTCGAAATGTCAGATCAATCGGTTTGGGACTTTGGGTATTAGTTCAAAATTCAGTTGAGCTAAGTATAAATTCCACTTTTACCAATATAGCTGTTCCTTTCGGCTCCTATAGGTCGTAGGGTGATATTATTTAGCTCGATAAATGGACTATCCAGATTATTTTTTTTTATTCGAACCAGTAGTTCTTGAGATTAGCGGATTCAACGAAACAAACAAACTCTTCAGCTTTATATATCTACCCGCCAGGCTAGCAAAAAAGATTGCACACATTCGACAGAATTTATAGCACTCTCAAAAAGTTATAAAGTGAAGTTTTGTGAAAAAGTAGAAGGGCGAATATGAAGAGAATACCTATAATAAAAGTACCAAGTTTTCTGCGAAGGCCGTTCTAAGTATTACTTTCGCCTTTGGCATTCTGTCGTTTCTATAAAGAATAGAGATGAGCCGGCTATGATTTTTACCGACTAGCCGATTGCAGAAAGACCAATTTGTCGGCCAACTCATCGGCGACAGGCGAACATGGCCTACGGTATTCAGACAACATGATCGAACTAACACGGAGGTTGCTATAGCAATTTAAAACAACCTACTAAATTAATTTTAACAAAAAGGATTTTTTGTCGGGTATGCATCTGCATATCATGAATTTTCAGTTATTTTCACGCAAAGTAGAAGGAAAAAACTAGTTCCTTCTTCGTATACCAGGGGCACTGTTCCATTTTTCCATACAAGAAACGATGTAAATACTGGAAACACCCTGAGTAAAAGAGTGAAAACTCGTGATAAGACAAACACGTAGTCTACTTATAGATTGTCATTGAACACGCTAAAAAGGCGAAATTCGAATGCGTTCGCTGATTAGTCGACGACTAACCATCGATAAAAAAATTATTTGATTGTCTTTCCCGACTAGGGACATCACTACTAAAGTACATTTCTTTCATACGTTTAAGTACTTACTACTTTAGCAATCTACATACTATATCATGGGTTCTGTACATAGTTGAGTATGTCTACTTTTGGTATGAACGAAACAACGGTCAAAGTTTCGGCAGACAATACTATAATTTATCTTGTTTTACGCAGTTGGACATGACAGGACTAAACTAAGTATGAACCGAATGTAAGTAACGGACTAGAAATGTTGATGGCAGAGACCACTTTGTTTACTTTTGTAAATTATTCATGCATATAATTGGAATATATGAAAGAAAGAAAAAGTATTTATTAAACTCACACAGGATAAAGCGAATAACAATAACATAATTTAAAAAGGAGCAATGACTATGAAGCTTTAAAAAATATTAGTCCTATACGAGGCCAAAAGCTGTAATTTAATAAAGGTTCTTCATTAATTCTACAAAGAAGATGCAGTAGTGAGTTCGATAGGTATTTAACCTCCCGATCACCGGTCTTTGTTTCAAATCAAAACAATGAATCACAATTATCATCGACTTTAAACAAAGGCAGTCACGTTGAATTGATCAATACTTCGTTATTGGGAAGTAATTATTGCTGAAAGGAACTTCCCACGATTTTTAAGCATCAAAGCAATCTGATGAACTGAAAAATAACTGGCAGGTGTCTCTTTAACTGGTGCAGTTTATTAAAATAAATTGACTTTTATGAGGTTTACTCATTTGGTGCCCAGAATATTTTTTTCGATTTGTTTATTATAATCAATGTAGCCTAAAAAAGCTGATAAACAATTTAAATCTAAATTAATTTGCTAACAGTTAAATTATATATAAGAGCACACCCATTACGGTTAATTAGCTTCTGTTATGTGATCAGTTTGAGTAAAAAATATTGATTTGTTTAATCATAAACATAGTTCTTAATTATCAGAATAAAGAAAAAAAATTATAGCTGTCACCGGAAAATATCAAGATCCGCAAGTTTATAAATTTACTAGGAAATTTATAAACTAACCTAACCCACCGTAAATTTATAAACTGACGAGTAAGATTATAAACATACGGTTTTTACAATTTTATGCTGACATATATCCTTTACGAACAACGACAAATTCTACCAATAACTTCGTCAAACTCGCACAACGGACAACAGGATATTATGATACATTTAATATTAATAAATTTTAATACACCCTTATGTAATGTAATTTCGATCATTACCATGACAAAACTGTCTTGCTCGTTCGACGTGAGTCCACGTTTATTAAATCATAGTGCGAAGTTTCTCCACTTAAGGCTCCTACCGCAATGTACTGAGGTTTCTCGTTGAATAAATAATGAGTGGAGCCACATTAAGCCCCTCGTCCACCAGTCAACACTTGACAAACATGTCTTTAACATAGCTAATGTTGTGAAACTAACTTTGATGTTATGATTCCGATTTGCTAGCTAAGTCTTAACGTAGAACTATTTTTAGCTCGGCTAGTTTTTTACTAAAATCTTCGGCCATAACTACATTAACTTTGTATACGAATTTATTGAAAAACTACATTTGCCAGAAAAATACTAATTAGACACCAACTAAAAAACGTTAAAACGTTTTTTAGTTGGTGTCTAATTAGTATTTTTCTGGCATATGCATGGTATACCTTGACTAAAGTCAAGGTATACATTTTTTGACCAAATTGTCTCTTTCTTTCTACTTTTCTCATTGGTGTGCTTTTTCTTGCCAATTTACGAAGGAAGTCATTTAAAGTAAAGTAGTATCACGTAAAGTATCCATGCGCCATTTTCTCCACGGTCTGCCGTGACCTCGTGCAGCTGGTGCAGAGCTCTACTCTTGTGATATTCGGGCCCACAACTGTGATGACATCAGCACGCGTAGCATGGCGATTCTATCTGTATTCTACCAAGAAAAGACAAAGTTATTTCATCGTTATTTCTATACAAATCGACTGTTTTTTTTTTTGCACAAATATGACACCATTCGTACACTATTGAAGAAAAGAACGTTTATTTTCCATATTGTTACATTACCATGCATAAAACGCATAAAATATTTCTACGTACTGTCATTTTGTCTATTCTTCCGTCGACAAAATTCCTTTCTACG